>JAODAL010036081.1:0-42158 GCA_025379985.1 Phyllomedusa bahiana
AACCTTCCTTTAAAGCGGGAAGCATGAAAAAACGGAAATTTTGTTTTTAAAGGGTATTGATTTTTAAAAAATACAATCCCGTAAAGGGAAAAATCTCCCCGGGGTCCGTAATCTTGATTTTCGAAAATTTACAGGAGGCCAAAAAGGCGCCGATTCTTAATTTAGTGATGCAACGGGTTTTTAACCCTTAATTATCGTAAAAAAGGGATTTGAGAATCAAAACCCATTAAAAACTTTTGCCAAATTTCACTGTTCCCGGAAAAATTCAAAAAAACTGTTAATAATAAGATATATTTATAAAAAGCTTATAACATAGTGTTTTTTAAATGGGTTTTCCCCAATAATAAATTATGTTTTGCATAAATCACTGCCAAGTTTATAAAACTGCTTGCCAAGCTTTCAATAAAGGAGAAAGGATACACCGACATTTTGGAAAATGTCTCTTGTTCTTTTGACATTGTATGTACATACAAACTTATAATTTGGACACCGCACAAACAAAGCAGGGATATATTTTAGACTCCTATATCAATTTTTGGCGCCCAATGTGGGGCTGTCAAAATTAAGTTAAAAAACATCAGAAAAGCACAAACGTACGACCTCCTTGAAAGCAATGTGCACTTGAAGCTGACTATTGTGAATACAGTGGACTTTGGGGACCAGATAAATAAAGAGAACAGCTACATGCCCATTGTGGACTATATCAACACACAATTTGAAGCCTATTTACAAGAAGAGTTGAAGATAAAAAGATTATTGTACAAATACCACGACACCCACATTCATGTGTGCCTTTACTTCATTGCTCCCACTGGACATTCCCTCAAATCTCTTGATCTTATAACCATAAAGAAGCTGGACAGCAATGTGAATGCCATACCTGTCAATGCTAAAGCAGATGTGATCTCAAAGTCTGAATTACAAAAGTTAAAAACAAAGCTGATGAGCGAGTTGGTCAGATATGACGTGCAGATTTTCCAGTTTCCTACTGATGTTGAGACGATTAGCAAACTGAATGCCTCAATGAATACACAGCTTCCTTTTGCAGTGGTGGGGAGTATGGAGGAAGTTAAGATTGGAAACAAAATGGTTTAGGCTCGGCAGTATCCATGGGATATTGTGCAAGTGGAAAATGAGAGCAGCACAGATCTCCTTTGGCATAAGAACCTCAGGAAAATGTTTTTTTGTGTTGGTGTTGTGCTGAACCACTAAATTGAACAAAATTGAACAGAATGAACAAGAAATGTTGTAAAAAGAGAAGCACTTTTGTTGTGACGAGAGAATTTTAGTGCAAGTTGCAAAGCGACCCCTTGTGGTTTTACAGTGAAGTTTTTGTTTTCAGAAGTGCAATGTACCCATGTGGTTGTATAGTGGTGGTTCATGAAAAACTGAAGAGAGACCACTAGTGATGAATTAGTGAACTGCAGGGTTTTTTGTGAACAATTTTTTTTGTGAAGAACTGATTTTTTTTGTAATGTAAAAAAAGGTAATCCCATTATTGTTGTTATATTGTTGATATCACACGTTGATAAAAGTGTGATCTTGTCCCGTGTGCGTAACAATCACAAGAACATGCTATATCAGGAGGGCAGGGAGTTATGTTTTTTTTTTTTTTAGAAAAAAATAAAATAAAGAGAGCACAGAGTTTACATTCTTGCAGGCCAAGAATAGGGGAAAATAGGAAATTTACATTACAAATCGGTGACAACAGAGAAGAAGATTCAGAGATTAACGGCATCACAGGTTGTAGTGATGAAAGAAGGCAAAACAGGTGTTCAAAGAGTTAAAAGATTGCTGAGAGAGATAAACATGGTTCCGGAAGGTAGATTAGATGAAGAGTTGTGGAGGAAGGTTCTAAAAGAGAAGAGAAATTGGTTGAAAGAAAATGATTTGTACATTCAAGCACAAAAATACATTAACAGTATACAGTGTAAAAACTTGTAACTACTGGAGTTTTGTGGGAAGAGATGAAGGAAAATATGTATATAACATGGTAGAGAAACCAGTGCCACAGGCTCAGACACATCCAGACGCACCTGATTCATTAACCCCTCCACAGCAGTCACTGCACTTGTCCAAACAACAGGAAACATCCTTTCAGTGATATCTAGTTTGCACACAGAAGTCTCCGCTGCTGCAGAGAGAAAGAAAAAAACACAAAAGACAGTGTACGATCTTTTGGCCTTACTCCAAAGCCTCTATTAAAGTGGAGCTAAGCTCCATTTCTGAAAGGCACTGAAGCTTCTGTTAGCATTCATTATTCACAGAACACATTAATCATCACAATTCTTTCCAGTGACACTATTTCATATGTGGATTATATGATTGACCAGTTTTCACACCCCCAACATAAACACCTTCTTTACACTTACAGATCAGTCTTCTGACTTGTTTTAATTGCTGAAACAAATCATTTTCTTATCTCCTGCCCTAGACATACTAGACTACACAAAACTCTTCAGACTGTACTGTACAAAGACACTGCAGGACATGCCTCATCTGTATTGACCCAATACACAGCAAGTCAACAATGCCCAGTTGCTTATTGCTCAGCCCGTCTAGATACGGTTGAAAAGGGGAGCTCCATCTTGTGTAAGGGTTATCACCGCATTACAGGCCATGCTTGACAAAAGTGCAGACATTGTCTTAAACTACCCAGTGACTATTTATGCCCCTCATGACATTTCTGCACTACTAACACAGGTTCAACCACATCAGCTATACACTACTACACTTTTGACATTACAGTGTAAACTACTGATGTTAAGATAATGTTACCATTCAGTATTGGATCGAGCCACTTTATTGCATTTGGAGTTGAAGGGGGGAGGTAATGTGGTAAGTCCTTTTTTTTGAGTATCTCCCATTCTCAAAAGATGAGCAGCATGACTGTTTTCAGTTGATGCAGGATGAGGTCACGGGTTATAGATCAGTTATTAGGAAACTCTGATGTTAAGTTCTTGGTGAATGGATGATGGTATACCTTAGAAGAAATGTTTTACACAGGATATGCAGTAGTCACATTATCAGAGACTGTGAAAGAATCCCAAGAAGCCGAATAAAAACGTATTGGAAGAGGCCTACAACCAGGCTGAAGACGAGACTGCCATATACAAGATATACACAGATTCTCATTATGCCTTTGGGATCGCACATGACTATGGCCCCATATGGAAGGCAAGATTGTTTGTTACAGCAAATGGACAGTCTATTAAAAATGGAAAACAAGTATGAGCATTGATGAAAGCATTACTGCTGCCTAAACAAGTTGGAGTTATTAAGGTAAAAGGCCATCCCAGAACAGACACCCATGAAGCAAGAAAAAACCACACAGCTGACCAAACAGCTAAAGCAGCAGCCTGAACCAGGATGAAGAACCCGGCTGTCATTGCCATAGAGCTGCAAGAAGAAAAACCATTTTAATATCCTGAAAAGTTGCAAGAAAAGGCTGGAGAAGAAAAGAAGAAAAGAATATTTGTGTATGGTGTGAGAATAATGGAATATGAACATCAGAAGTATTTTGGGCAGTTGGAAAGAGACTGTGTCTTCCAAAGACTCTTTATCCTGTTATGGCCCAAGCAGCACATGGAGTCACACACCAGTCAAAGACTGTCATGGCTAACCTGGCTAACATGTTTTGGTGTGTCCCTGGAGTTACTGCCAAGTACACTCAAAGATGTATGCACAAGAAACAACGTGGGAAGAACAGTGAAGACCCCATAGTGCTATACTCCCAGAGCAGAGTGAGAAAGTGGGACCATGTCACTATCTGCATTGATCTTTCCTCTGGATGGCCTGAAGTATTCCTGAATGCTAAAGCAGGCTACAGCCAATAAGCTGCTGTCAGAAGTAGTGTGCAAATATGGAGTTCCTGAAGTCATCAAGTCATACATTAACACATTTCACTGGAGAAATCATGAAGGAAATCATGGATTTTTTAGGGATAGGAAAAAACCTTTCATACCGTTTATCATCCATAAAGTATCTGTAGGTAGAGAGGTAGATTACATATCTAGTAAGATAGGCCTCAGGCCATATGAGGCAATAGTTGGGTTTAGTCCCTATATTAGGATTATTTTGTTTTTGCACTCCAACTCCAAATGCAACATAGTGGTTTGACCTGACCTCTTATGTGACGGCGCTTAAAAAGCGCTAAACTAATATACGTTCTCAAGCTTTTGTCTCCCTTCCAGATCCTGACTCTGTAGATGGCAACATACCCATAAGTTGGAGCCAGGAGATTGGATGGTCATTAAAAGAGACGTGAGGAGGGCCCTGGAAACACGATTTGACGGTCTTCACCAAGTGCCTCTGACCACACACACATCTGTAAAGTCAGAGGGGAGACCTATCTGAGCCGAAGCCAGATGACGGATGATTCCATTACCTGCTTGAGATGGATGACTAAGGATTCCAGTACCTGAGATTGATGACTAAGTCAAAGACTCGAGGATTCAAGCATATTATTACTTAGAAAGGAGGGATCAATAAAAACATGCCAGTGCATAGCTAGGGACTGTCTGCCCAGGACGCACCCTGGGACAACTAATTTTTTTCCCTAGGTAATTGGTTTGTGGTTGTGAACCATTTTGTCCCTTGAAAAATAACTTTCCAAGACAAAAAAAAAGATATTTACTTTTTTTCCTTTATTTTTCCTTTCCAAAGAAAAGTGCTATAAGAGACAGCATTTATAATGCATTTCTTTCTTATTTCCATACTTATTTCTGGGGTAGGAAATAGAAAAAAAACACCAAAGACGATGTTACCAGAGGTTTGGGAGGAGAGAAAAAAAGGTTTCTGATGATCATTGAGTTCCTGTCTTATAGTATAACTCATGGTGATTTTTTTTTTTTTCAAATTTGACTTTTCGGACTATAAGGCGCACATAAAATCCTATGATTTTCTCAGAAATCCAAAGTGCGCCTTATAGTCCGATGCGCCTTATATATGAATCAATTCTGTATCAAATTTCTGTATCAAAATTTAAGCACAAGGTAGCTCTTTGAACAAAGCTGGGCTGCACCAAAGTGAAATACAGCTACTTAAAAGTTATACGGATAACAAAAGGTGGTTTTGCACCAATGAAATACACCAACAGTTACTACAAAATTTCTGTATCCAAATTTAAGTACAACGTGGCTCTTTGAACAAAACTGGGTCGCATCGAAGTGCAATACAGCTATTTAAAAGTTATACGGATAAGAAAAGGTGGTTTTGCACCAATTAAATACACCAACAGTTACTACAAAATTTCTGTATCCAAATTTAAGTACAAGGTGGCTATTTGAAAAAAACTGGGACGCACAAAATAAAAGGTACAATTTCACCTCAGGTGCGAGGTGTGCTGGCCAAAAAGTGGTAAAAAAATGCCATTTCAATGCAGGCTCAAAGCAGAGTCTGGGCTGCACAATATACACCCTCCTTTCCAAAGCCTGTCTGTCCATCCATCTGTGTCTAACTAAATAATAACTGAAATTCTCTAATCTACCTACATTCTAATGTTCACAGTTAAAAGCATAGTTGTCTGTATGAATAGAGAGAAGAACTGTGTCTCTGAGCTGAGCTGTGTTGAGAGAAACGCAGCACACGTCTTACTCTAGTGATAGACACTGAAAGACTGATGCTGAACAGGAAACGCTGTTCTATGCAAAACGAGGCCATGTGATTTTTCCAGCCAATGACAACCATACACATCACAGTCATGACGTCGCACACCCAGCTCACCCTGCTCTATGTTCAAAGCTGATTTGCTGGCCGCCAAAATGACAGGAAGCGCCAAAAAGGGCATAATAGTAATAGATTATCTGTCAGATTGTCACCTAGAATATCGCGTGATCGGAAATATTCGATCAGCCTAAAAATCGTGCCGATTTCAACTTTGTCGATTATAATCGCTCATCCTTACTAAAACATTTTTAGTTTTTTTTTTTTTCCTCAAGGGTATTGTAAATATATGATCAGTTTAAAAGGTAACAATTCCATGCTGTACCCACTCTCACTCTCTCACACAATCAGGTTAGATCAAGAACTGATGTACAGTGGCTCTGTGCCGATGAAAAGATTAGATCCAAGCTAAATTTTTTTAAATGGAAAGGAGAATGCACTATTTCACATATTGTCCCTCTCTAACATTGGAGAGATTACTACTAAAATTTTATAGGAATAGAGGTGGCTTCTAGGTAGGCAGGTAGGTATACAAGTTCCTCCTTGGTAGGTATATAGGTGCCCCCTCAGTAGCTAGATAGGCAAAAAAAATAAAAATAATAATAATAATAATATTACCTCTTCCTGTGAAATTACATCACACCACCAGTGGCTCTTACTCACATGGCACATGGGAGCCAACGGTGGGGCCGAGAGGCAATGTAATCTTTAACTGTATGCGCATCCTGTGGAAAAGAGCATTATGTGTTCAGAATATTCTAACTTGAGGCCTTTATAATTTGTGGGACTTCTGTACTACAATATCAGATATGAGCGCCTGCAAGGAAAATGTCAGGTCAGCCACCACCTCCCCTAATAAAAGCAGGGGTGCTATGAGTGGAACCTAGGGCAATTAGCTAATTGCTGCAGGGGGCTACATTCTAAATTGCATTGTCTCTGATGCCTTTTTAGTACTGCTACAATGAAACTAGAGCTGTTGACAAGTATGTTATGAAACACTTTTCATAAATATGTCTACATTTTTTTTTCTACTAATTAGTTGTAACCATATGCTACATCTAGAGTGTCTTCCAAGATGATCCGTGAAGCTACATCTATTATGGATCCTCTTCATTTATAGTTAGTGTCTTAAATTTCTAGACCGCCTAATGGGAGATGGGTAGGAGGGTTCACACGACACCAATTTTCTAAATTTCTTTGGAATTGTAAATGTCACAAGTAGCAGTTTTTCGAAGTTCTAATCATTTAAGAAAGGTTTTGTTTAACCTTCTGCTGAACTCCAAGAAACACAATGCAGCGCTTAGTGTTTATTATAGAAACCTTGCAGACTTAGCCTGAAAATAAGCTTTGGATGTGTTTGTTGGTTCATTTGCCTGGGTTAAAATGAATACAATGCACAACTAATTACCTAGAGAAACTAAAAATAATAACTCACACAATAAAATTATTTTAAAATGCCAGATGTGTTCTGTTCATTACATTTCCACAGTGCTACAAGTTCTCTGATTGCACGTCGAGGAAATGCATTAAATCAATAAGGGACTTGAGGGAAATTGATCAAAACAACATTAAGTCCTTTAAAATTCTAAGATAGGCCTGTAAATTGCCACATAAACATTTTTATGTATGTGCAAACCAGGCAAAGTTGTCAATCAGTGAAAGCTAAACAAAATGATTGTCTTAAGTACAACACGTAAAATTTGCATTTCAAAACACTATTATTATAGAAACCTTTACATTAGTCCTTAACAATTGTTTACAGTAATTGATGACAAAGTAGCAATGTATTTTTGTAACTATACTTAAAGGACTACTTAAACTAATATGCAACATGTAATACTTCTTGTAAAGTACCACCTTACTACTGACATATGTTTTCCAAAAACAGAAAAACTACTAAGAATCTCATCATAGCTTAGATTTTAAGGAAATGTATCTTTTCTTGTCAACAGGATTGTTGACCTTAAAGTTGTCTCACTACAAAGAATAGCTTTCAAAATGTAGGGAACACTAAATGAAGACGTTTTCCAAATATATTGCTTTGTTCACCTTTTTTTGTTAAGGAGCTACAAATGATTTTATCACCTTGTGAGGGCTTTCTAGTTTCTCAAGTGACCGACCTGTGTACGCCTTCGCCCCTGCCGTTTGTTCTATCTGATAGCAGGGAGTGATGTCTTCACACAGGTCAAGGCCTACAATGAGAGCTTGTTTGTTATCTGATCATTCAGACAAAAGACAGGAACTACTGTTTACATTAGCCCAGCAGCTTCTCCTGTCCTGGTAGAAGGAAATTTAGCTGATCTAGACTAATAAACATAACAAACAGAGAAGTCTGAATACATGGAGCTCATATGCTAATTACAGACAGCTTGACCAGGAAGTGACAGAGCAAAGCAGCATTATTTCATTCATGCATCCTATGAAACTTTGAGATGAGACAACCCCTATTCAAACTCTTAAATATAGAACATAAAACAAGTTCTAAATATACAAAATGTATTTTACTTACTGTTTAAATTGAAAACCATACCATTCATACCAGCACCAGGGTTCTGTCTCATGTCTTTCTGTTAGCAGATATTAATGATATTTTGTCTATTTATAGTGTAGCAGGTGCTGCATTGCTAAAATGTTATTTTTGAATGTAATCCATTATGTACTGTTTGTATTATTTTGTGATGTCTGTAATGTGATCTCTGCTGTTTTGTGTGGTTTTATAGTATTTTTGATGTGTCATCCTACTGTTGCTTTAAGAAGATGTATAATGTGACTGTGATGAAACTCCATGCAGGGATGAGCTAAGGATGCTTTAACATGACGCTTCATGGTTAGGAAAGTAGTAGTCTAATAGTATGGGTGTCACTAATAGGTTGTAAGCCAGCATGGTGTACCACACGTATCTATATTTATGGCCCACTTTTGTATCGCTTTATTATATGCAATTGTAGTACCACAACTACCCCCCTCATGCACTGAGGTCATGTGAGTGGGTGTTTTATTGGTAGCTTTGCGTTTGTGCAATCTCCCCATGCATTATACTGTGGCTTTTCTGCATGCTGGTGTGAATAGGTGTTAAGTTGGTGTGCAGTTTTTCATCTTGCTCAAGCAATTAGCTGCACCTGTGATCTTTTTCCCAGTTAGCATAAATGCCAGAGTTGCTAGCTTCTGGGTTCATTTTAGTTCAGCCATTGAGCTGTGAACAAGCCCCTAAGAACTGGAGTGTTTTTTGAGTAAGTAATGTCCCATTTTTTGTATGTTTTTTATGTAAATTGTTAGTGCTAGGAAAGTACTACCAACACATGACCCCTGCAGAGCTGATGCACTATCAGCCCAAACCCACTGAACCCATACCCCCCCCCATTCCATACCCATATCTCCCCTACCCTGCTGTGACCCCTTGAATAACACACTCAATGCTGATTGGATTTAAATGGCCACAGCAGCCGTTTTATTTAACAAAATACAACATAAATAAATTGTTATACAAAAATATAACTCCAATATATATATATGTATATATGCAACACCATCTCAACCCCACATGCCACTATATATATACATATATACATATATATATATGTATATATGAACATAAATATAAATATATATATATCTTCCATAATAACCGTAAAACGTTAACTCCGTTAATACCACAACCAGATGGGGCAGAGGTCCTTGGAACCAACCAACCAACGACCTGGCGACCAAATCCCCGAAGGGAACCAAACCACCATTTACCCCCAGCCGTACTCCACTGGCTCGGGGGTCCTAAAGCCATACAAGATGGCTCACCCATTTTGCTCTACAGGGATTCCAGCCTGCAAGAGCCCACCACCTTCGCCAGGTCGATTCACCATTTTCCAAATCATGAGGGAATCATACCCCGAATGACTCCCTCACCGTATCTCCTCGTCCAATTCCAAGAACCCCCGCCGCCAACGGCCACCATGACAACCTACCTAAACCCCTGCCATTACAACCAAAATTAAGGGAGGGAGGGTGGGACTGCTGATTTCTGGCCGCCAACTGGCTAACGGGCGGAAGGGGGCGCACTATGAATGTCTTCACCTTCGCCCCGCCTCCCCTTCCGGCCGCACGTCAGCAGCAGCTTAGCCACGCCCAGCACGCCTGGCAGGCGTGCCCCCCTAGGGGGCGGGCCCGGTCGCGGCGCCTGCATGACCCCTGCAGAGCTGATGCCTATCAGCCCAAACCCACTGAACCCATACCCCCCCCCCCATTCCATACCCTATCTCCCCGACTCTCTGTGACCCCTTGAAACACGACTCAATGCTGATTGGATTTAAAGGCCACAGCAGCCATTTATAACAAAACAACAAAAAAATGTTAACAAAAATATAACTCCATAAATATATATGTATATATGCCCAGACATCAACCCCACCGCCACTATATATATACATATATCATATAATAGTGAACATTAATATATATATATATAGTATTCAAAAGTATAATAATATCTCCATAATAACCGTAAACGTTACTCTTTAATACCCAAACCAATGGGGCAAGAAGTCCTTGAACCAACCAACCAACGACCTGGCGACAAATCCCGAAGGGAACCAAACCACCACTTCCCCACCTACCCACTAGCCCGGGGTCCTACAGCCATACAAATGGCTCACCCTTTTCCTTCAGGATTCCAGCCTTGCAAGGCCACCACCTCGCCAGGTTCACCATTTTCCCAATCATGAGGGAAATATACCCCGAATGACCTCCCTCACCGTATCTCCTCGTCCAATCCCAAGAACCCCCCGCCGCCACCACGAGCATGGCATGAACCCTCATGCCTGCGAGCCCCCACCAGCCCGAAGCCCTCCGATGCTTCCTGAAGGCCCAACCAGCGCCAGAGGTCCAAACCAACCGCCGTCAGATGCACACCATCTGACGCCAAAATCCTCCGACTCCAATTCCATAGCTGACAATCACCCCTCCATCCTAGCCACAAAATTCGCTACCAACCTGTTTAATTTAACCCTCGCCTTATTCAGCCTCTCCACCGAGCGAGCACCCCTCCAATGATGCCGAAACACAATGTCCGACCAGACGATAATCATCCCCGGGAATGACCTCCATAGCCGCAACAAGTCATACTTGATGCTCCGTACTAACTCCCTAGCAGTCAACGACCCCAAATCATTTCCCCCTACGTGCAGCACCAAAATGTCCGGTGGCCTATCCAGGGCTGCAAATCGCGTCACCTCCGGGACCACTCCTAACCACCGCATTACGCGATGACCCAGCCAGCGTACCACCGCGACGCTCCGTGAGAATCCCAATTGACGGCCATCCGGCCGCATGTCTGCTCGGCACTCCAGTGAACATATGAATGGCCCAGGATCCACACCAGGAATGGAGGACGAACTGGAACAAAGAAAAACAGATGATAACATCGACATAATGGCTATAGCCCCCTACCAACCCACCATCAATCCCCTCTCCTTCAAGCCGCCAGATGTGGCCGTATATAAAGCCGAAACCTGTCCGACTCCCATCTCCCAATCCTTTGAACCACTTCCGCACTAAGGCCCAAACCCGCGGCCTCGGTAGCCGCCCCGATCCGCAATGAATGCGGCGCAAAAGCAGCAGGGTCAAGCCCGACCGCCACCAGACACCGCCTTAACACCGCTGTAATTGGAAACGGGCCAAAAACGTCCCATCCGCATGCCGCAGGAGTGGCCCTCTCTCAGCCCCCCGCCAGATC
Organism: Phyllomedusa bahiana; assembly: GCA_025379985.1. Lineage (NCBI taxonomy): Eukaryota > Metazoa > Chordata > Amphibia > Anura > Hylidae > Phyllomedusa > Phyllomedusa bahiana. The sequence continues at coordinate 11,390 of JAODAL010036081.1, forward strand.
AAAAAATCCCGCCAACACCGTACCGGACACATCGCAGCTCCTGGAACTGCCCGCAGGGTCATCCGGCACCCCTTGCCAGTCTGATCTGTTTTAGACCGACGCAGCCAAAACATGATCACATTACCGAGATCAGCAACATCCTCTTGTTGAAGGCCCCCCCCCTTTCAACCGACTAGGGGACACCAACTCCCCTATCCGGAATGCCCCAAAGAATGCCAATGATATCGCCAGACGGAATAGCGCCACCTCGTAACCGGAGCTGGCGACTTCTCCCAACACCCTGCCGAGACGTTCCAGTAGAGAGAACAGCACCGGTCGTCGCGAGTCCCTAGCCCCTTGGCCACGCCTATATCCCCGAAGAGCCCGGGACACCACAAAATCCTTGGTCAAATCCCGCAACCGTCGCATTCTAAAACCAAAAGCCAGCCCCGACATAAATCTGGAGACTCTAGACGCCGACCACCCGATGACCCGAACATGCCCCAACCAACACAACAGCGCCCCAATGTGGTCTTCCTCCGATACTACATCCCCCAGGGCGCTGACCCAATCTGACCACTGCCCCCAAGCCGCCTCATAAGCGGCCCAGGTCCCGCTTGACAAAGACGCCCGTATCAGCTGCTCTGCGTCCCGAAGGCCACGGTCCATAGGTGCCTGGGGCACTCTTCCCCAACTTCCACCGCCGTCGGAGCCAAGGTCCGGAACCGTTCCCACTGCAACCGAGAAAGAGAGTCAGCGATTGCATTCTGGACCCCCGGAACATGCTCCGCCCTTACCCATGAATTAAGCTCCAGGCACCTCAAGACCAACAACCGCAAGAGACGGACAACTGGCGGTGAGGAGGCTGTCAAGTTGTTAATTGCCTGTACCACACCCAAGTTGTCACAGAAGAAGCGAACCTTCCGATCCCGAAAAATGTCACCCCACAGTTCCACGGCCACCACGATAGGAAACAATTCCAGAAACGCCAGATTCCTGATAACCGGAAGATCCCGCCAAGCCTCTGGCCACGGGGCCTCACATCACCTTGCCCCACAAATGGCACCAAAACCCGTGCTACCTGCCGCATCCGTGAAGATGTCGATCTCCTGGTTCGACAATTCCCCGTGCAGAATAATGGACCACCTATTATAGGCATCCAAAAAACTGGCCCAAACCCTCAGATCTTCCCTGTGCTCGCACAAAATGATGAGGCTTCGACACGCCTGAAGTCGCGCTGGCCAATCGACGACAAAACACCCACCCCATGGGCATAATTCTGCACGCGAAATTGAGCTTCCCAAGCAACGACTGCAGTTCTCTGAGAGGAATCTTGCGCAATCCGACAACTCGGCAAACCTCCTGCCGTAGGTCTTCCAACTTATCTGCCGGTAACCTGCACTCCATCCTTACAGAGTCAATGCAGATACCCAAAAAATTCAGACACGTGCTCGGCCCCTCCGTCTTATCTGGTGCCAACGGGACACCGAACCGCTCCGTCACCCAATTCAATGACGGTAACAAGGATCCACACACCGGAGACCCCGCCGGACCCACACAGAAAAAATCATCCAGATAATGAATGATAAAACTCAACCCTGACATCTCCCGAACAACCCATTCCAAAAACGTGCTAAATGCCTCAAAATAGGCACACGATAGTGAACAGCCCATTGGCAGGCAACGATCCACGAAAAACTTCCCATCCCAAAAACAGCCCAACAATTTCAAACTATTCTCGTGTACTGGCAAAAGCTGAAATGCCGACTCGATATCCGCCTTGGCCATTAAAGCGGCATGCCCGTTTTGCCGAACTAAGGACACCGCGTCATCGAAGGAGGTGTAGACCACGGAACACAGTTCCGGGTCTATCCCATCATTCACTGATTGGCCCTTCGGAAAGGACAAATGGTGAATGAGCCGAAATTTCCCCGGCTCCTTCTTCGGAACCACCCCCAGCGGCGACACCACCAAGTCAGGGAAAGGCAGATCATCAAATGGACCTGCCATTCTCCCCAGCGCCACTTCTTTAGCCAACTTCTCCGCCACCACCGTCGGGTGTTCATGGGCCGACCTTAGGTTCTTAACAGAAAAGGGGACAGAATGAGCCGGAGGCGGAATTACGAACCTCTGACCGAACCCTGCGGACAACAAGTCCGCCATAGCCCTATCCGGCAAGCGGGCTAGAAAAGGTTCCATCTCGCCCAGTTTCACCGGTGTCTCCCCCTTGACCACTCGCACCGGCCCCTTTGCTCCGGCCCTTCTTGAAACAGCGGGTGACCGGGTGGGATGGTGCTGCGCAGAAAGAGCACACATGTTTAAATCGACAGCCGGATCCAAACTTGCACTGTCCCCCATTAAATAGCCAGCAAACCCCACCCCCTTTCGCGCCTCCGGGCTGCGAACCTCCACCGCTACCGCCCGCACTCCCTCCCTGGCCGGTCGACCCGACCCCCCCAAGAAAGGGCTGCCCGAACTTCGTCGGGGCCATAACTTTCAGCCAGAGACCAATATCCTTATGGTTCCACCTGATTGAAGGACGAACTGCTTTCCTCTGACGAAACTGTTCGTCATATCGCAGCCATGCCTGTCCCCCATATGCCCGATGCGCCTCCCCAATTGCATCCATATAGCAAAAGAGGCCCGAACAATTCTCGGGCGCCTTCTCACCGATGACACTCGCCAGAAATCGCAAACGCCTGTGACCAATTGGCAAAAGTTTGCGGAATGAGTCGCCACCGGCGCTTCTCCTCCTCCTCTTTCTTGCTTTCGTCTTTTTTACCCTTGTCCAAATTGAACTTTTCCAAGGGCAGCAGGGAGAAGATCTCTACATATTCGTCCTTCCAGATCTTCTCCCTCACCTCCGGCTTCAGGTGCGCCCCAAGCGGACCTTCAAAGCAGACATATAACTCCCCTTTAGCCCTGTCATCCAACCTGACACTCTCCTGCGGGATTTTTTCTGTCTGCACTGACAACGTCACCCCCCCCCCTCCCCCCATTCCAAAAAAGGTCTCCTGGGCTGTGACCCTTTGTCCCTAAGCACTACGGGAGGGGGCACTGGCGGCGATGGCGCCACCCAAGAATCCACCGGCGACCCTCCACCGACCCCCCCCTCCCGCACCTCAACCCTCGCCACACAATCCCACAACACCGCCGCTAAACCCCCAGTCTCTACGGGTGACCCCCCCCCGCTTTCATGCGCCCGGCCCCCTGAGCTAAGCACAGGTAAACCACTACCAATTATGCCCCCTTGCGACCGAAAAATTGGTGGAAACGTACATGACAGAGACATATACTCACCTGGCTGCGTGGGGGCTGTGGGCCCACCAGCCGCTACACCGGAATCCAAGTTGCTGTCCCGCAGAAACGCACCGTTGTCACTCGCTGCCCGACGACCCGGGTCAAGGCCGTCAGTACCCAATAAGGGGAGGCCGACCGGCGCAGGTCTCGGTGATGGGGCCGGCACCTGCCACGCCCGAACCGGGGAACCCGAGTCTTCCTCCGCCACGCCGGGGCCGACCGAACGTCGCCCGTCCTCCCGAACGCTGCTCCCTGCCGACGCAGGGGAAGTCTCCAAATGCCGTCTTCCTTCACGCTGCCGGAAGGCCCTCCTGACCGGAACATCGCCAGGTAAGGCCACCATTACCACCGACTGGAGAGAAAATGAAGGAGCAGCGGCAGATCGAGCCCCCAACTGAGGACCAGACCCACCGCTCTCCGTAGGGCCCGCCGGCCGACTATAATGCCTCCCAGACCGAGCAGGATGACCCCCGGATTGGAGCCTGCCCGCCCGACCTGAAGGGTCCTCAGAAGGGCTCCGCTGGCGACGGAGGAGCCCTGGGGGTATAGTCCGGGCTCAGCCTCTGCGGGGGTCAAGCCCGGCGCCTGCGACCCTTGCCGCTACCCCCCTGCGGTGCAGGCGTCCCTGTCCTGCTGCGACCACTCAGACTGCCCCCAGGGAGAGCGGCCGGACCGTCAGCCATACTGCTGGCACCGCTGCCTTCTGCAACTAAAGCCGAATCCCCGGCTCCACTAACCCCAGAGGCGCCTCCAAGCGCCGCAGCCGGATCCCTGGACCTACTGAGCAGGCCCCGCACCGCATCTTCTAGCCATGCGGTTAAGCTGTACCTCTGCTATTGTCGCCGGGAGCGCGCTGCGCGGAGGTCTTGCACTGCTGCTTTCTGGCCGCCGACTGGCTAACGGGCGGAAGGGGAGGCACTATGAATGTCTTCACCTTCGCCCCGCCTCCCCTTCCGGCCGCACGTCCGCAGCGGCTTAGCCGCGCCCAGCACGCCGGGTCATGGCGCCTCCCCTAGGGGGCATGGCCCGGTCCGGCGCGCTGCTTCTAGATGCACTGCCTCTCTTTCTTGCCAGAAATTGGCCTGCAGAGTTTCTCGTGATTTTTCGCTTGTCACCATCTATTTGCCCCTTTTTGTACGTCAGAAAGACAAAATCAGGTGGTGGATGACAAACAAATCACCATAGGTTACTTTCAGTAGGATGCTACCACATGCCATATATTAGGTCTTTGCATGGTTGAAATTCAGGCTTTTTTCAATGATAACATTATCGCCACATGACTTTGGACATCATATCCAACAGATTTAACCTCACCAAGTTTTATCCCTCAAGGGCTATTTGAAGAGACAAGTGTACTAGAACAAGCCAAGAACATGGTGGAACTGCATGCCGATATCCAACAAGAAAGACACAGTGGATCTGGATAGGCTGGCATACACCCTTCTAATCATAGAGCCTCGTATTCTAGCATGCCTGGATACAGGAGGTGGATATTTCCAACATATGTTGTGGCATCATTCTGATCATCATAGAGCAAGATAAGTGCAGTATATGTAAATATGACCATATAATTAAAGGGGTTTTCTCATTACAAAGAATATATCTGCAATGATGGGGACAGTAAAAATAAACACTTTTGCTATTGGTTTGTATTAACTAAATCATTTAGTATAGCAGTTATTAGCTAATCTGTGTGTGTCTAGAGCTAAATCTGAAGTCTGGGGATGGGCCACACCCCCCTTGCTGTTATTGGCTGCCTGATATTTAGTTAAGAGCTTCAATGAATATATACTGGTAGATATAAGCAGGCCCACCAGTCCGCTCGTTTACTCCAGTTGGAGACGCTATACTAATGTGGATGCATGATGAACGTTTACATTGATGAACTATCAGCCACAATTCTATTGACAACAAAGCGCAAGTAACCAGTTTGTAACGTTTTACAGTTTGTAATTAATAATTTCTAAATAAATGAGTCTTTGTATCTAAGTAATATCTACCTGTCACCTATTCAAGTTGATATTTAGTTTAGTCCTGTGCTGGACACGCCCCCTATGCAATTATTGGCTGCCTGCACTCTCTGTGCTCACTCCTCTCTGAGCTGTGTGAAAATTAAACTGAAACTGAGCTTTCTGTGCTGGCTGCGGGCTGTGTTTTCTCATTGTCTTACTCCCCTCTGAGCTGTGTAATAAAGGCTGCCTGAGCTCTCTCTGCTCCTCTCACAGTGACAGCTCTATGTGAAGGATCTGGGCAATTACTCAGTTTCTTTAGCTGCCCCTCCCCCATATAACACAGCCCTATACACTGTTCCCCCTCTACCTCCTGCCTGATAACAGAGGAGGGAGCAAAGTGTATTTTTCACATTTGTTTCGTCATTTCAGGCTGTATGTATAACTGCTTACAGCAATGCAGGTGTTCTGGTTACAAGGATTGCTTGTGGAGGAAGGTGACGGCTCTCCAGGCATGAAAACTGAGCATTGCAGGAGGTCTGTGACATCCTCTCCCTTCCACTGTTCACACAGAATGTTGATGATGACTCAGGAGAGAGCAGGGACAACATAGTGATTGAAGACCCGTCTACTGGAAGGACAGACCCGCTCCTGAATTTCAAGCTGTAAGTCAGAGAGAAGGTTCAAGAGGCCTGCGAAAGCCAGTAATGAGAAAACCCTTTTAAGCATAATAGATTATTATTTTATTGAACTGTATAGGATATTAATTACAGAATATTATGTAATTCCAGCACTAAGTAATATCTTCTTATTCTGCTACTGTTTTACTTCAATTAAGAACAAGAATGGGTAACAGAAAATGTTATGTTCTCTGAAAGAACTAGTGACACTATCCTGAACAATTGTCAAATAGCAGAAAATTAATGTATAAATAGGTACAAATATCTTTTCATCATATATCCTCATGAGGAGTCAAACCTCTTTAAGGCACAAACTGTATTCTGAAAGGGATGATCCTCTCAAAAAGGAGGTTAAATATATATGCATATAAATATATTGTTAGTGATTTGCAATCCATCATAAAAACATCTTGTCTAGATTAGGTGTGAGGGATTTGCTTTCACAATTATATATTTAGCACCCTTTTCATGAACATTGGCTCCTTTTACGGTAATATGAACACATAACAACATCCATAACAATGGTATCAGTATGTCTGGAAACATCAATACATTTGAACATTCAACCGCTGATGACCTATCACTAGGTTTTGCAGCAATAATCAATAGTTAGTTGCTAAATTAGAAACCGAGATTGTAACCTGATGCATGAGACCTGCTATGTCAGTATCCTGATGTATGACTGACAACTTAGGATGTCATAGTATGGACATTGCATTGGCGGCTCACATACCATGATATATTTAAGCCCCAAAATAACATTTCTTTATGAATGATTCTAGTTACTGACTGGTCATTTACGGTAGTTGTTTGTTTCGGTCATTGTCATTTTTTACATTCATATAATATTTTGTCATAAAATGCTTTGATAAGGAAAAGCAAGCATACATATGAGGCAACAATGTAAAAAATCATCCAAAATGGTGTTCTATAGCTTGAATCTGCAGCAAAATTTACAACTTACTACCCATATACCCAATTAGTATTTTGCTCATTTTCAAATAGTGTAAAAAAAACATGTAGGCAAAAGTAAATAAAGATTATTGTCAAATACATTGCTGTTCTAATTTTGCTTCCTTTCAGAGTTAGAGCAGTTCTTATTTCCTGCTTGTTTACAGAAGATTTTCTAGGCTGCCGACTACCGACTAATTTTCCCTGATCTAGCAGTAGCCAAGATGGTGATGTCACTCTCTGTTGTGTCTTATCAGCAGCACAGGAGCTGGGTTCCATGATCTCTGGGTTCCATGATCTCTTTTTTTTCTATGCTGTAGGACCTGTTCAGAAGGGATCTCCAAACAGGTTCCATGAATAAGGGATGCAGTTAACCAAAGCAGGGTCTTTTAACTCCAAAATCCTCATAGATCTCTTATGGTCTACTCCTTTTTTTAAGTATACCTCTCCTTTTGTTACTGAACTAGTACTTTTTTTTGTTATTTATTTTTTTTTTATTTATTATATTTTTTTTTTTTATTTTTTTTTTTGTTTTGGGGGGGGGAGGGGGGGGGGGGGGGGGGGGTTGTACATGTACAGACAGGAAGATATGTCACTTTGAAGCTTAAAACCTAATTATAAGACAATCACCGTGACAAACATAACAAAGCACCTCAGACTGCATTCTAGTCATTCATGTTATCATTTTCACCAAGGGTAATTTTCATAATCGATTTTTAGTTTTCCAATAACTACATGTACAAAACAACTCTGTGTCTCCAAATAAATAGAATTCTGCTGCCATGCATCTAGAGGCTAATATTTTCAACGGTAGTTTTTCTTTTTATGCCTGTAATTCTGCAATTTGTAAAAGCAACTAGTTTTCTTTATTTCATATTCTATATGCCAAAACAAAGCAAAACACATACAGTACAAAAAAAACAGGTCCGCTCTGCCTGAAACAAGAGGCACTCGGGGGATAAGCCGTGAATAGCTGTTAATAACAATGTATATATATATTTTTAATTAAATAGCTTTTTCATAAAATATTCAGTAACTCATGTGAAGAAAATCATTTACTATCCCAAATTACTTGTGATTTTCTCATTTAATTGGTTTCTATAATCTGGCATGTGATGAAGAGAGAGTCGGAACATTACAGTGCTCAGGCAGGGACTGAGATTTATTAATATTTAGCACAATTGTACGGATGATTTCATTTTACTTTGTATAGCACGTTGTGAAGTCAGATAAATGGTGCAAAAAAAAAAAAAAAAAGCAACAAGAGTAGAAAAAGTTCCTTATAGATTGGTTGCTGTGTTCCATTGAACTGCTCTCTTCCACATATTAGCCCCATACTCACACTGACTCATTTCCTCACTATAAAACACAGTTTAAAAAAATGTAAGGTTTTGCTTTCTAAACAAATAGCAATCCATTCTTACAAGACACGGGTTAATTGAGGGTTGGGAGCAGGATAGCTCTGCTGTGCTCCACAAGAGGCTGGCAATAATCTATTTTGTTACAGTTCATATAGAAGCAGCCAAGGTGAACATAATGGTTGATGTTGTTCTCTGATATCCCGGGCTATAGACTCTGACTACTGAGACAAAATAAATAATATTGTATTATGTTTGTTTTTCCTCCAATTGTGGCTGCTTTGCAGAATGAGTCTGTTCGTCTGGTGGTGTCTGACGAGTAGAGAAGGAATATAAATTGATGGTAATTATCAGGCTCCTTGGTATAGGCGATAAAGAGGAGAATTATGGAGGAGATCTTTTACTGAATAAGTAGTCTTCTGACAACAACTTGCTCAGCACAGAATATATACATCAATATTATGAATCCTTGGTAATTGTGTATAAAAGAACTACTGTGATGTTTTCTTAACTCTATCACCTGTCTATATTTCAACATATAAAATCAATACTACTCCTGTCATCTGATGTACTGTAATGTCCAGATACCACATTATTTTAGTATTTCACTACATTTCTATTTTATATACAGTGGAGAAAATAAATATTTGATACTCGGGTGATTTTGCAAGTTTTCCCACCTGCAAAGAATGGAGAGGAATGTAATATTTACCATAGTTACACTTCAACTGTGAGAGACAGAATCTAAAATAAAATCCAGAAAAATCACATTGTATGATTTTTAAATAATTAATTGGCATTTTATTCCATGAAATGAGTATTTGATCACCTCCTAACCAGCAAGAATTCTGGCTCTCACAGACCTGTTAGTTTTTCTTTCAGAAGCCCTCCTACTCCACACTACCTGTAATAACTGAACCTGTTTGAACTTATTGTACAAAAGACATCTGTTCACACACTCAATCAATCACACTCCAACCAAGACCAAAGAGCTAAAGACACCAGGGGTTAAAATGTAGACCTGCACAAGACTGGGATGGGCTATAGGACAATAGGCAAGCAGCTTGGTTAGAAAGGCAACAACAGATTTTTTTTTTATTTTTTTATTTTTGTTACAATTATTAGAAAATGGAAGAAACACAAGATGACTGTCAATCTTTCCTTGTTCTGGACTCCATGCAAGATCCTCGCCCTCATGGGGAAATTAGAATCTGAGAAAGTCAGGAATCAGCACAGAACTACATGGGAGGACCTGGTCAATGATCTGAATATAGCTGGGACCACAGTCTCAAAGATTACTGTTAGTAACACACTACACTGTCATGGATTATAATTCTGCAGGGCACGCAAGGTCCGCCTGCTCATGCCAGCACATGCCCAGACTAGAGATGGGCGACGTGATTCTAACGCAGTGGAGAATTCGTTTAGAATTTCAGGAAAACAACGGTTCGGAACGAAGTCGAACTTTGGGGTTACGTTCGGTGAACGAAGTGTGCTTTTCATTGATTAAAGGCGCGAGCCAAGGCTTATATTGGGCAAAGCACACTGGAGGAAGAAGGCATAGGCCCGTGCATGACAGTGTGCAGAGATGAAGCCAATCAGAGACCGGACGGATTCTGTGACGGTCAAGTCCGCACTATATAAGACCGAGCGCCCGCTGTGGAGCACATAACCAGCTCTCACTGTTACTGTGTGATAGGGAAAGGTGCTGCTGCGGGTGATAGCGCTTTCCTGAAGAACTATTTTTACACAGCGATTTTTGTGGGGTGTCTCAGCTTTGTCTCAGAGACTGTTCTCTGAATGTTCTAGTTTCTGATCATTTTGCGGTATTTGGATCTGAATCCAGTGTCGTCCACATGCAGCTGCATATACACTTCAATATCCAAGTGGGATCTAAAGCCAGTTTCCTGTTTGTTTTCAGTATAAGAAACAGCGTTTTACAATACAAATACCACTTCATTTTTGCTGGCTCAATTCTAATAGCGCATTTACATCCAGTGGTTAATAAGCTTTGTTTATGCAGGTGTTCTGACCCCCAAGAAACTGTCCTTTTACACACGCCAAAATATATAAATTTTTTCCTGTAGCCTAATTACACAAGCAAAGGTTAATACAACTGTATCTCTTGTTGTATGCCGTAGAAAAACCACGCAATTGTAACACGCTACAAATGCTACTAGTTTGAGTGCGGCTCATCTTTTGCGCAATTTACATCCATGGTTTTATTATGCGTTGTTTTGCAGGTGTGCTTGACCCCAAGAAAACTGTCTTTTACCATCGCCAAAATATATAAATTTTTGCCTGTAGCCTAATTCACAAGCAAATGTTAAATTAAAACTGTATCTCTTGTTGTATGGCGTAGAAAACACGCAATTGTAACAACGCTACAAAGCTACTAGTTTGTGGGCCAATTCTTTGGTGCAATTTACATCCAGAGGTTAATTAAAGCGTTGTTTTTGCTGGTGTGCTGACAAAAATAAACCCGTCTTTTTCAACAGCCGAAATATAAATAATTATTTCCTTAGCCTAATTCACAAGCAAAAGGTAAATTACAAACTGTATCTCTTGTATGTGTGGAGTATGAAAACAGCACGCAATGTAAACACCTACAGAAGCTACTATTTTGTGCGTCTCAATTCTTTTGCGCATTTACATCCATGTTTATTTAAGCTTTTGTTTTGCTGGTGGTGCTGACAAAATAAACCGGTCTTTTTCAACTCAAAAATATATAAATATTTCCTAGCCCTAATTCGACAAGCAAATGTTATTTACAACTGTATCTGTTGTTGTGTGGCGTAGAAAACACGCAATTGTAACACGCTACAACTACAAAGCTACTAGTTTGTGGCTCAATTCTATTGCGCAATTTACACCAGGGGTTAATTAAGCGTTGTTTTTTCTGGAGTGGTGCTGACAAAAATAAAACGTCTTTTTCAACGCAAAAATATATAAGTTTTTCCTTAGCCTAATTCACAAGCAACAGGTTAATTACAAACTGTAAATCTCTTGTTGAGTGCGTAGAACACTACGCAAATTTGTAACACGCTAATACAAAGCTACTAGTTTAGAGTGGGGCTCAATCTATTGCGCATGAATTTACATCCAGGGTTATTAAGCGATGTTTTGCTGGGTGTGCTGACAAAAATAAACCGTCTTTTTCAAAACCAAAAATATATAAAATTATTTCCTTAGCTACGTCACAGCAAAGGTTTAATTACAACTGTAATCTCTTGTTTGTGTGGATAGAAAACACGCAATTGTAACACGCTACAAAGCTACTATTGTTGTGGTGCTTCAATTCTATTGCGCAATTTACATCCAGTGGTTTAATTAAGCTATGTTTTGCTGTGTGCGACAAAAAATAAACCGCTTTTTTTCACGCCTAATATATATTATTTTTTTGTAGCCTAATTCACAAGCACAAGCAAAGGTTAATTACAATTTAATCTCCTGTGTGTTCGTAAATAACTACACCATGTTAACACCTACAACAAGCTACTAGTTTGTGGTGCTCAATTCTAATGCGCAATTTACATCAGGGGTTAATTAAAGGCGTTGTTTTGCTGCTGTGCGACAAAAAATAACCGTTCATTTTTCAAACACCGAATAATATACATTTTTCTTTAGCATAATTCACAAGCGAATGGTTAATTAAGCTGTTTGTGCTTTTACATTGTAGTAAAACAAACAGTGATTGTAAGACGACGACATACAAGTAAATTTTTCCTGGCCATTTTTTGGAGCGCAATTTAGATCCCAGGGTTACCCAAGCTTGTTACTGGGTTCATTTGGAGTCAAAAACCGTTGGTATATTTATCATATACAGAAAGCTTCATCAACAGTGTCTGTACATTTTAGAACAAAACAGTATGTTCAGACAGAGAGGTGGCAGCTCTGCAACTGCGAGTGGCAGTGCACAAAACATATTCTGAAACGGGCCCAGGTCGCAGCACAGCAAGGGGACATCGCAGCAGGGGTCACTCGTGAGGCCACAACTGCCGGCTGTCATTCTAGAGCGGCCGTGGTGTTGTTCAGCAACCCAAGGGTTCTTGATTTGGTTGACTAGGTCCATCCACTTCCACCCAGATGACATCTGACAACCCAGCCAAGAGTCGGTGGGAACCCAGACACAACACTTAGTGTTGACATGGCCCGGAGCGTGTCAGCGGCCCGATCCACCTGTCCCTCATCCCGCCTCTGTCCCTTCCCAGTTCCCTCCAGCCCAGGGATCTACTATGTGGTCCCTGGGCTCAGCGCCACTAAATAGCGAGGATGAAACACTTTGAGGAGGCATATCAGCAGCTACCTTGGCACGAAGAAATGGGGCTCAATATCCCCAGCTTCATGCAGTAGGCGGCAAAAGTATAGATGTGGAGAGTGGCATGGGAGGTCATGTGGTGGAAGGTTCAGCCTCGGCTTTACCAAGACCGGTGATTATGACAGTAGTGACGATGAAACACAAATAATGATGTGAAGCCGATCCGCTGACTTGGGAGCCGGGTGAAGCAAGGGCCTTCATCATCGTCAGGAGAAGAGGGCGTCATCCTGTTTGCGCGACAGCAGCGGCGCAGCAGCAAGTGGGTTGTGTGGCGTGAGTCAGCAGGTACAGCAGTGTAGGATCGGGAGCCAAGCGGCCACGGGGTAGAAAACCCGCTTTCGCAGGTCCAAGAACAGTAATCGCGGCACAGGGCTCAGCGAGGCAAGCGCGCAGTAAGTCACTCAGTGCGGAGCGTTTGCGGTAAAATCAGCTACTCGACGGTGTGGCAGTTCTTTGCTAAGACACCGAGGATCCGAATATGTGGGGTATATGTAGAATCTGTGGTCAGAAAGTGAAGCGTGGCCAGTGAGCTAACGTTGGCACAACGCCCTGCGTCACACCTGCAGCGTCACCATCTGGTGGCCTGGTAGAAACGTGGCTCAGATGTTGGTGGCTCCATCCTGCCGCTGCATGCAGCAGCAGCGGCCAGTGGCACGCATGCCATTTCAAGCCAAGGTTCAAGGCTCCATCCACCTCTGGCAGAAGGCAGCTGTTTTCTCTATGACATCTCTCCGTTCCAATCTCCTGCTCCTCGCTACTCATGGCGCCAGCAGTCTTCAGAGAGGGGTGCGATTGTAAAGAGACAACAGGTATGCGTCCAACCCATCCTAAGGAGCAGCAGCTGACCTGTGCTCCTTTCCAAGTTGTTGGTACTGCAGCTCCCTCCCTTTCCAAATGGTGACTCTGCACCATTCAGAGAACTAATGTCTTTGTGCCGAGCCGAGATGGAGAGTTCCAAGCCGTAATTTCTTTCCCAAAAAGGCAGTAAACAGCACTTCATAAATAAGTAGAACAGAAAGTGGGGTCAGTCCTTGAGCGTATCGGTTTGTCCAAGGTACACGGCAGCGCGGACGTCTGGAGCTGTAACTACGGTATCCGGGACCAGTACATGTCCTTATACGGCCCACTGCTGGTGAATGTGCTTCCTGCCCAGGCACGACACCCAACATCTTGGACAGGAACGCCGCTTTCCACCTCCACGTTGTCTAACTGCTGCTCCTGGCGCCCAATTTCCGCCTCCATCCTCCTCCACCACCACCACCGATCTCAGCTCCACAAGTACTTCTCCATCCTACCACATGTGGTAGGGACAGCGGTGTCCACGCAGTTCTACAACCTAGCTTGCCATCGTCGAACGAGTGCACACAGGGAGTAACTGCTCCGCGTCATGCATCAAGAAGCGATGTGTGGCTTTCTTCCGCCCAACTGCAAATCTGAACCATGGTGACGGACCAAATGGGAGGGACCATGGTGTCCGCGCTGGCACCGAGAGGGATGTCCATGCGCCCGCATGTCGCAAAAACCCCGACGTGTTCAATCTGGTTGTAAAAAGGTTTCCTGAAGTCTTCACCACCATCTTCAGAACATTCCTGAAAATGCCAGAACTGTGCATGCACTTTATCCATTCGTCACAAAGCCAGGAACCACCCTCCTACGAGTTGCAGCGGCAGAACGGCCTCCCCCAACACGCTCTATTATGCGATGTTTTCACACCGCTGGAATTCCACTCCTGCACAAGTTGGACCGACTGTATGAACAGAGAAAGGCCATTAACAATTTATTTATGATCCAGGCAGACAGAAGTACTCCCTGTGTAACTTTGGATGTCAGCCAGTGGCAGCTCATGCGTGCCCATCCGTTTGATGAGCCATTCGAGGAGGCGACGTTATTTGTCATTCCGCAAGAACTACGGATAATAACTCATTCCACTGCTTCATGTCCGGAACAATTCTGAAAAATCGTGTCTGGGCAGGGACTGGAATGTGGCGACTACATCTCGTGGCCACAGAGTCCGGTGGGACTGGAAATGGAGGAGGAGGATGAGGAGGAGGACATTGGAGCTAGAAGCATTGTCTTGTGAAATGAGTGGATTTTTCCCCAGGTGACAAGAGAGGAGTGAGCAGGAGCAGCTGGAGGAGTGGATGGAGATGAGGAAAGGACAGGCAAGATGACCCCAAGCACCGTGGCAAGTATACAGTGAAATGGAGGCAGGGAGCCCCTCGGTAGTCACTTGTGCAGATGTCCCGCAGCATGCTTATTTGCCTGTGCTAGTGACAGCCAATAGTTCCAGCATCACGGCCGGAGAGGGATGACTTCTGCTCTCCACCCTTTTGACCCCTCGCTACCAGTCCCAAAATGGACCTTTTTCCCATGCTATGGATAGGGAAGACAAACCAAATACTATAGGGAAATCCTCCGTAATCAGTTGGCCTGCCTATGTGCGGCAGCGTCCCTCTCTGACAGGTCTGACCGGGGGGTTCCACAGCGCTCACAGTACTACAGCCTGCCGCGGCTGCTGGGGAAGTGGGGGGGGTAGGAGCCGTACCAGCTCCATCAGCAGTAACCTAAGTCTGGAGTCACTAATGAGCAAAGCTTCCTTCACCCGCCTTAGTGAGGAGGGCAGTCAACCACAGCAAGCAGCAGCCTGACCTGTAGCATTCCCTAACCAACAGTGTGCCTACATGACAGCACTCTGCCAACCCCAGATTAGAATGTATCCCTGACATACTGGGGCAGCCAAACTGGATGTGAGCCGCAACTTGCCGAGTTTGCAGGGTGGAGCAAGCTGTCCTGCCCTGGCCAGTAGTGTGGCATCAGAGCGGTGTTCAAAGTGCTGCGGGGCCATCGTTACCCCAATGAGAACCGCTTGTCCCACGGGGAAATGATGAATGCGACTGACCTTTGTCAAGATGAATCAGGCGTGGATCGGCCATGAATTCCACACACCAATGCTAGGCGTCCAGTCTGGGTTCAAACTACCTGCCTCGAGCCACTATTCTATTCCGCCACCCCCTGATTCACACATCTGCTGATAGTTTCTCCATCTGCCTACCACCTGTCTTTACCAGGGAAACTGGTATTGCCACCCACCTCACACTCAGTCATTGGTGCCACTCTAATGTGCACATGCTGCTGCTCGCTGTTGCTGTTTCCGTGACATCCACACTGTGTCCATTGTGCCACCTGCGGCCTGGTACTGTTTTGCCACCACCAGAATGTCAATTTGCCACTCTCTGACCTCATGCAGTTTGCTCCCCCTGTCATCATCCTCCACTCTCTGTCATTGTGCCACTTGCCCTGACCTCATGCTGCTGCCGCCGTGACTCCCGCTCTCAGTCATTGTGCCGCTCTGTTGGCCTAATACTATTTTGCCACCTTCATATGTCATTGTGGCACTCTCTGACCTCAATCTGCTGCGTGACTCCTGTCGTGCCCATCACACTGTGTCATTGGTGCCACCTGTCTGACCTCATGCTGCTTGCCGGGCTCTGCCTGTGACCCTCCCACACTGTGGCCTACTCCTGTTTTTGCCACCTCCAGATTTGACATTGTGCCTCTGTCTGACCTCATGCTTGCTGCCGTGGCAGCTGCCCCGTGGCCTCCACAACTCTGTGTCATGTCCACTAATCTGACCTTATCTGCTGCTGTTGCTCCTGCCGTGCCCTCCACACTGTGTCATTGTACCACTCTTTGGCCTACTCCTTTTTGGCAGCTCCAGAATTTGTTCATTGTGCCACTGCTCTGACCTCATACTGCTGCCGCTGTGACCTCCACTGGTGATTGTGCCACTCAGTGCCCTAATACTGTTTTTCCACCTCATAATGATTGTGCCACTGCTGACCTCATACTGCTAGCCGCCGTGACCTCCACACTGTGTTGATTGTGCCACTCTGTGCCTAATACTGTTTGCCACCTCCAGAATTCCATTGTGCCACTGTCTACCTCATAATGCTGTCCAAGCCGTGACCTCCACACTGTGTGATTGTGCCACTCTGTGGCCTAATACTGTTTTGCGCCTCCAGAATGTCCATTGTGCCACTGCTGACCTCATTCTGCTGCTCCGAGACGCTCCACAACTGTGTGGATTGTGCGCACTCAGTGCCCTAATACTGTTTTGGCCGCCTCCAGAATGTCATTGTGCACTCTGGCATGACGTCATGTGCAGCTGTCCTGCCATCCGTCACTCCCACACTCTGTCACTAATTGTTGCCACAATGAGCACTCAGCTATGTTTTTTCCAGCTTTCGGCTAGGCATGACTTTATCAAGGCTACATTCCCGCTTGAGTTTTTTTGGTCATTTTGCCCGTCTTAAAGTGCCCCACGGAATTTATATAGTGAAGTCGAGTTCTAAAGGCGCGGCAGGGTCATGTGGCGTGACATAGGCTAAAACACAGACAACATTGTATGAAAACCAAACCCCAAGTCTCCCTCTGCATATTTAAGCATTGCCACAACGTTCTACTACAGCACCCTGCTCGGCTCTGGCAGCTGAAATAGCTGTTTTTTAACGTGATCGTCTGCCGAAGTAATTCGGACACCGAAACGAAGTTTGTCGGACAAGTCGGCGAAGTGACCGGACCGAATTTTTGAGAAATTCGGCCATCTCTAGCCCAGACCCATTTGAAGTTCACCAATGACCATCTGGATGATTCAGAGGAGGCATGGGAGAAGGTCGGATGAAACCAAAATAGAAGTTTTTGGTATCAACTCCATTTGCCGTGTTTAGAGGAAGAAGAAGAATGAGTAGAACCCCAAGAACACTGTTCCAACCGTGAAGCATGAGTTTGAAAACATCATACTTTGGGGGTAGTTTTCTGCAAAGGGGACAGTACAACTGCACCATAATGGAAAGAGGAAGGATGGGGCCATGTATTGCGAGATTTTGGCCAACGTCCTCCTTCCATAGTAGAGCTTGAAGAAGGTCGTGCTGGTCTTAAAGCATGACAATGACCCAAAAAACACAACTAGGGCAACAAAGGAGTGGCTCCATAAGAAGCAGTTAAAGGTCCTGTAGAGGCTTAGCCAGTCTCCGGACTTGAACCCAATTGAGAATTTTTGCAGGGAGCTGAAACTCAATGTAGCCCAGTGACAGCCCTGAAACCTGAAAGACCCGGAATAGATCTGTATGGAGGACTGAGCCAAAATCCCTGCTGCAGTATGTACAAACTTGGTCAAGACTACAAGAAAAGTCTGAACTCTGTAATTACAGAAAAAGGTTTCTGTACCAAATATTAAATTAAGTTTTTTTTATTTTATCACATACATATTTTATGCAATAAAATGCAAATTAATTATTTAAAAATCATCCAATGTGATTTTCTGGATTTTTTTTTAGATTGTCTCTCACAATTGAAGTGTTTACAATAAAAATTACAGACCCCTCCATTCCTTGTAGGTGGGAAAATTTGCAAAATCAAATACTCATATTTATATATATGAATATATACATATACAATTTGATGCATTGTATGGTCTGAGCACCGAACCCCAACCACTTTAACCTCTGCAGCAATGCTGGCAGCACTTATACTTCTATTTTGAAAAGACTATCTCTGGATATGATGCTGAGCACGTGCACTCAACTTCTTTGGTCGACCTTGGCGAGGTCTGTTCTGAGTGGAAACTCTCTTGTAAAACAGCTGTATGGTTTTGGTCACTGTGCTGCAGCTCATATTCATGGTGTTAGCAATCTTCTTATAGCTTAGGCCATCTTTATGTAGAGCAACATTTCTTATTTTCAGATCCTCATAGAGTTATTTTCCATGAGGTGCCATGTTGAACTTCCAGTGACCAGTTTCAAAATAAGTTTCAAAAATTAAAAAAAAACTATGAATTAAGAAAACCCTTTTTCTCATTCATTAAATAGAAAAATGTAAAATGCACAAAAATATTGCATAATTGGTCTTGACATGTCCCTTAAAGTCCAGTCTAATACAATAACATCTTATTTATCCGGCACAATAAACATAAAAAAAAATCCAGCGGCAGAATTGCATTTTTTTTGGGTTATACCTTCTCCAATAAAAAATGGAATAAAAACTTATCCAAAAATGGCAAATATTCTTAATTTGTACCATTAAAAAACTAGATCTTCACAGCAAAAACATTCCAGTGGCATAATAATAAATATGTAATTGGTCTCAGAAAATGGCAATACACATTTTTGTTAAGTTGTTTTTATTTTTAAAAGTGGTAAAACATAACAAAAACTAAATAGCATGTCATAGTTTTTTTCATGAACTCCATAACCCCCAAAAAATTGGCGCAACTGCATTTTTCCAACTCTATTCCACAAAGATGTTTTTTTGGCTCCCTAATACATTGAATGGTGCATTAATTGAAACCATTTAAAAATACAACTTATTCCCACCCCTCACCTCCCTCAAGAACAGGCAATTATACAACTATGTTGGTGAAAAAAATAAAACGAATTATGGCTTTTGGAGGACGAGAATAAAAAAACACCAAAAAATAAAATGGTGCAGTCTTTAATGGGTTAAAGAAAAATAATGTTAAAGTATGGGATTGGCCAAGTCAAAGTCCTGACCTGATTCCTATATACCGTATTTTTCGGACTATAAGGCGCACATAAAAGCCTATGATTTCTCAGAAATCGAAAGTGCGCCTTATAGTCCGATGCGCCTTATATATGAATCAATTCTTCACTTGGGTTTTGTTCAGAACGTATTTACAGCTAATTTAGTGACACTGATTTGTAACTGATTTTCGATCGTAAATACGTTCCGAATTCCGTTACAAATCAGTTGCAAATAAGTGTCACTAAGGCTATGTTCACGTAGCTGATTTCAGAACCGATTCACGTCGGATTTCCGATGTAAATATGTTCCGAAATCAGTTTCAGATCAGTTGCAAATAAGCTTCACTAAGTGTGACACGTATTTTGCGATACGGCACGGAAATATGTACATGTATTGACTTTTGTTACAACTTTACAAGTTGAGAGTTATTGTGAAAGTGTTGAATGAAGCTTGGCTTGCGTTCTGAGCTTTGTTTCATTTAATGTGCCGCGCCTTATAATCCAGTGCGCCTTATATATGAACCAAGAAGACTTAACAGGCGCTCATTGATAATGCGCCTTATAATCCGGTGCGCCTTATAGTCCGAAAAATACGGTAAATGTTGTGGTAGGACTTGAAGCAAGCAGTTCATGAGAGGAAAACCACCAACATAACAGAGTTGAAGCTGTTTTATACAGAAGAATGGACTAAACTTCCTCCAAGCCAATGTGCAGGTCTAATCATAATTACTGGAAATGTTTAAATGCAGTTATTGCTGCACTGGAGTCATAACACATATTGCATACTGATGCAAAGGTTCACATTCTTTTACTACTCACAAATATGTGATATTGGTTTATTTTCTTCAGAAAGTAAACGACTGACTCTATTATTGACTTATTTCTTTTATTTGGTTCTCTTTATCTATTTGAAAGGCTAAACTGTTGACAAACTTTCAAGCACCACCGTAGCAGAGAAAGACCCTCACAGCAGTGGTGCATACACTATATTTAAAAAAAACTGCTTTTTAAAGTGCACCTCAATTATTAACTTTATATAAAATAAATAGTAAATAAGAAACTTTATAATATACTGTATGTTATTACAGATAAATGCTTCCCACTCAACTTGTTAGACAACACTCCTGTTCCCCCTTCCTCCTAAACTGATCTCTCAAAGTAAATTAATGAATGCACACATAAAACAGGAAGTTTGATTTTCAGCTTCACAAAGAGAACAGGTTACAGCTGCTGCTCATAGAGTCTATGGAGAGGGTAAGGGTGCTTTCACACAGTGCGTTTTTGGTGCGTTTTTCAATGCATTTTTTGTGCAGGAAGGTACAGCAATTAATGCTGTACATTACTGCACACCAATCGCGGCAAAAATCGCTGTAAATTTGCGGTAGAATCGCGATAATTACCGTGATTTTTGTGCAGCAATGTACAGCATTAATTGCTGTACCTTCCTGCATAAAAAATGCATTGAAAAACGCATAAAAAACGCACCAAAAACGCACCGTGTGAAAGCACACTAAGGACTCGTTCACATGACGGTATTGGCCGCGGGTTTCGCCGCGGCTCTCGCCACGGTTACCAACGCGGGTTTGCGGCGCGGCCGGTGGGCGTGGTCTCGGCACGGGAGGGGCGGGGTTTGGGGCACGGCTTGCGCCGAGGGTTTGCCCCCATGCAAATTAATAGCAGGGGGAAAACCGCGGCGCGAGCTGCGTCCCAGCCGCGCACCACCCGCGGCGACACCCGAGCCAACGCCCGCGGCAGCACTGCGCGGCCGCCCCGCAGTGAACTCCCTGTCAGGACTTGACAGGAGAGTTCTTCCCACACGTGGGTTTGGCCGTGGCCCCCGAGCCGCGGCCAAACCCGCGAAGTGTGAATATTAACGCGGTTTTCCATAGGAAACCATGTTAATAAACTAGACGCGATTTGGCCGCGGTTTTGGCCGCGGAAACCTCGTCGGAACCCGCGGCCATAACCGCCGCCAAATCCGTCGTGTGAACGGGGCCTAAGGGTTTGTTCACACGACGTTTTGGATCCGTTTTGCATGCGTTTTACAGATCCGTTTTTAACCTGCGAAAACTGGATGCAAACTGCATCCAAAAAGCGGATCCAGAAAACGCATCAGCTGATCCTTTTTTGGATGCTTATTGGATGTGTTTTAAATGCGTTTTACGGATCCGTTTTTTTGGGTCTGTATTTTCAATGCTTTATTTAAATCAATCTATCAAACTGCAATTTAAAGATAATATAACCTATCAATGACCAAGAAAAAACCCTTTTTTACCTAGTGTCAATCAACTGTACAAACACCTATGATTTTAGAAACCGCCTCCCCCTATTTTTTTTTTTTTAAATCAACCAATAGTTTTCAAACCCACCCCATGTAAATGAATTAATAACAATCATTTATAAACTAAATCATAATCGGCGATCACTCATGTGAACAGCGATGCGCTTTTGCCATTGAAAGCAATGTTAATCACACTGACAATTGTTAGATCCGTTTTGCGGATCCGTAAAACGGATCCGTAAAACGGATCACAAAAACGTCGTGTGAACAAGTCCTTAGGGAGGATGAGGCAGCAGAAGTAGAAACAAGGAGAGACAGGCAAACACACAGAAATGGATCAGCAACACTTTGCAAACACTAAGGGAAATGTGTGAAAACTGTCTAGATCTGAGACTTTCTTCATTGCCCATAGCAACCAATCAGACCTTTCCTTTCATTTTTGCAGAGCACAATATGAAATGAAAAGGGAGCTCTGCTTGGTTGTTATGGGCGAGAAAGAAATTCTTAGACCTAGACAGTTTTCATACATGTGGCCCCAAGAGACAGATACTTAAGCTATTTTTAATTAGAACGGACTTTAGCTGGAACCTTCATGCCATGACATTATAGAGGCCTGGAGACGCACTGAGAGAGGTGAGATTGTTTAGAGTAGGTCCCCAATTGAACTGATCCCATCTTGCTGCTTGTGGATGGGCGCTCACAGTTTTGATATAAATTGTGCACTAATAGCCTTAGATTTTCATGCACACTAAATTTAGCAAAACTTCACTTTGAAATAATTCATATATTGAATGTTTCTCTGTCTCTTAGCATCTACAGGGTGCTGCTTACCCATTTCTGTGTGTTTTCAATTTATTGCAGCCACCTCAGCATGCACCTGCGCCATTTAATTAAAATTGTTCTGGAACTGGAGACAATTGTTCTTGTGTTTGGAGAGACACAGGTAGACACTGCTGCTCCTCCTTCTCTTAAGACTTTTACCATGAGAAGAAGCAACCACATGTAGAAAATTATACAGCAGTAAGAAGCAGTGCTGCTGTGATTCATGCACTAGGCTTTTCCCTCCTCCCCTTCCATCTCCTCTCTGACTCCTGTCAATGGATTTTATCAGTACATTCAAAGTT
Organism: Phyllomedusa bahiana; assembly: GCA_025379985.1. Lineage (NCBI taxonomy): Eukaryota > Metazoa > Chordata > Amphibia > Anura > Hylidae > Phyllomedusa > Phyllomedusa bahiana. The sequence continues at coordinate 33,869 of JAODAL010036081.1, forward strand.
AGCAGCCAGTGCAGTTGGGGGAGGGTCTTTGGGCGGGAGGTGTGTTCTAGGGTTTTTAAAACAGAAATTTTTTCTGCAAAACTTTTAAACCAAGTTTCAAAACCTTTTAAAACTGTATTAATTGATTTAAGAAATTTTTTTTAGAACGGGCAGATTTTTTAAAACCAGTTCTTCCCGGGAAAATATCCCCTTCTTTAAAAAAAGGGAAAAGGGAAAATAAAAATGCATTTCTTGAAAACCAAAAAACCGTTTTAAAAATGAAGGGAAATTTGGGGACTAATGCCGTAAGCATTTTATTACGAAAAACATCTACTACTACAATGTAAGAAAAAGTACATTTCCTGAGTTAAACTTAGTGGGGCTTCTATAACGGGTTATGGAAGGGGTTCCTTTACGGGAAAACTTTCTTTTTCAAGTTTTTTAAATTTCCTTTTAAGTCCCTGCTTTGGAGGGGTGGAATTAAATTTTAAACAGTGTAAGGCCTAGCCGTTCCCTTTAATTAGGTTTGAAAAAGGGGGTTAATGGGGTCCTCCCCTTTCCCCTTTTGCTTTACCTTTAAAACAAAAAAAAATCTCAACTGAAAATAAAAGAAATGTTGGGGGGGAAAGCTTACTTGCAAAATTTTTGTTTTTTACTTATAAAAAATTAAACCCAGCAACCCCCATTTTGTCGATTGCAAATGGGGGTCAAAAATTGACATAGGGGAAAGTAATCGGGAGTTAGGTTTTACAGCACTTGGCACAATGATATACCCAAAGGTTGAAATAACAATCAATGATTGGACTAAATTTTTTTTAATGCTTATAAAGCTTTCTGATGGGTTTATAACAAATTTTTTTTTAAAGGTTTTCTCGGGGTTCAGGGGAACTAGAGAGCAAAAAAGGAATGCCCCTTAAGGGAATCTTAAAATTTTACTGAGACAAAAAAAAAAAAAAGTCCTCACCCGGGTTACCCAGCCCCTTTCTGAAGTTCAAGCAGTAAAAATAGAAGCTTTTATGTAGGCAACATGTGCAGGAAACATCTTAGGAAGTTAAAAGCTTGGTAGATATTGTTACAGGTATAGTTGTATAGCTTTAGGCCGGTGAATTAGAATAAAAATAAATTTTCTTATTTGAAAAATTAAATTTATTTTTTAAAACTCTTTCCCCCTTGGGGACCATGTTTGCGGCACAAACGGGCCCTTTTTTCCCCGGGTTTTCCAAGCTACTTTTTTTTTTTTTGTTTCTTCTTTTCAGGCTTTAATTGTGGAAGCAAAAATTTGCGGCTTCTTAAAAATACAGAAATTTTGGCCCCTTTTTAAATAGTTTTGTTTTGCAGAACACTGTTGTCAAAGCCATCAAGAAATATTTTTTTTGGTATAAAGTTTTAAGGGGGACCCCATCCCCATGGGGCCGGGAGAAAGAAAATTTTTACTTAGGAAAAAGAAACTTTGGGTGCGTCTTATCATATGCGGAATAGAGAGTATCTTATCTCCAAATGTCCAGAAACAGTTCTTGTCTTCAAGAAATTTTATTTTCTTTTGTCAAATTTACACATAATTGTTTGTTCTAAATAATCTTTTTTACTTTTTAGTGAAACAAAAACCCTTGCCCCCATTTTGGATTATTTAAAAGGGGGGACCCCAAAAAATGCGGGGTAATTTTTTTGAATCTCCCACCGGGGAAAATACTGGGGGTTTGTACAATTTTTTTGTTCGGGGTTTTGTTATGGGGTGTAGAGGTAACAATCAGGAGGGGGAAATGAGGGGAAATTTTTTATTCATTTTTTTTAAATTAATGCACAGTATGTCACCTAAGAGAGTAAAACCCCTATTTTTTTTTTAAAAAAATTTTGTGTTGTTTTTTTCAGGGAAAAAAAACCTGAAGATATAACACTCTGTTTAATAATTTTAAAAGGTGTAAAGGTGAAACTTTTTGGGTAAAAACAGTGAAAAATTTTGGTGTCCCCTCAAAATAAACTAAACCCAAAACAGCCATAAATGGCAAAAAAAAAGAGGGGAAAAACACCTAACCCCGGGAAAATGAAAAATTGTTCAGTTTCCCCATTTTCTCTCCACGGGGGGTCAGGGTGACTTTTTTTAGTGTTAAAGGCCCAAAGATGGGGGTTTTAAGGAACAGCTGTTTTAAAAATTTTGTTTTTTATCAAAACTCTCTCGTAGGGTTTCAGGGGAATTTTCCCCCAAACATGGCACCCTTACCAAAGAACGGGCCCTGAGGGTTTTGAAGAAAAAAAATTTTTGCTCTCCCCAATAAAGAGGGCCCCTTTGGGCTAAAAGGGAAGATTGCCAACACCCTGAAACTGGGGTTTAAAAAGCAATGTAAAAGAAAGGGGCCCCAGTTTCATATTCAAAAGTTTGGGTTTTTTCCCAAAACAGACTTAGGGAGGGGCTCCCAGCTTTTGGTTTAAAAGGTCCCCGGGCATTAAAAATGGTTCCCAGGGGTGTCGTCCCGAAAAAAGCCTTTTTCAAAAGGGATGATGAAAAAGGGAAAGCTCGCGGGGGAGTTTAATGAAAAACAAGCAGATTAAGGTCATGGATTACTGGAACCATGCCCTTTGGGGGTCTAAAGAAAAACCCAGATAAAACTTTTTTTGGTTTAGATGGTGTTTAAGCGTGTGTGGTGGGCAACCAGGGGGTGGAGTTTTAAAAATTAAATTTGTCTTGCCTACAGTCAAAAACCCCGGTGGTTTGGGGGTGTCAATTTTTTTAGATAAATCTGCCAAACTGGGGGAAAATCAGTTCAATTTAGGGGGAACCCTGAAATTTCCCAAAAATGTTCCTTTGGGGACATTTCTGAAGAGAGCATGATCCCCCCCCTTTAAAACTGGGGCCCCAGGGATTCCAAATGATAAACGATCCCCCAAAAACACCTCCAAAAACCCCTTTAAAACCACTGTTTTTCCCAAGGAAAAAGAGGGGTAAAAATTTGGGTGGGTGGCAAAGGGATGTCTTAGGGCCTAAATTCCTTTTTCAGCATCTGTGGGGCATCCTGAAAAGAAAAGTGGAGGAGCGGGAAGGTCTTTTAAAATCCACCAGCTCTTTGAAAGGAGAGTGGAAGAAAGGGTTCCAGTGGTTTTCATCCTGTGAAGCTCTAGTGAACTTTCCCTGCCCCAAAAGAGTTAAGGCAGTGGGTGGAAAAATTTAAAAGTGGCCCCCAAAAAAAAATTGACACCCTTTTTGCACAAATTTTTCCATTTTTACTTAAAAGGTTTTACTCACTTTTTGTTTTCCCGGGGGTTTAGACTTTTTGGGGGGTTTGGTTTTTTTTGGGGCACCCCCCAAAAATTTTCACTGTTTTTCAAAAATACACTGACCACTTACATTTGTATTTTTAAATTGTACCTTTAAATGTTGTTTCCCCTGAAAAAAACATAAAAAAAATACCCGTAGTGTTTGCGATTTTTTTCGACAAGTTTTAAAACGGCAAGGGTTTTTTTTGGTGATCCCAAATTTTTCCCGGGTCAAAGCAAAAATTAAAAGGGTTTAAAAACTGGATCAAACCCATTAAGATCGGGGCCTTTTTTTGGCGTTCCCGTATTTTTTTTTTTGGGGGCCAAACAAATCAGATTCAGAAAAAGGCAGGGTGAGTGTGTGGGCCCAAAGTCATGAAATGGGATGTTATGGTTCGATTTGGGGGTGGGGGAAAAACCTTTACCCTTTGTTTTACATAGAACAGCGTTTTTCCCGGGTTTAGCCCCAGTTGTTTTTCCCCAGGGCTCCCCATGGGGTTTGGGGCCCGCGCTCTGCCCTTTTGGGGCCAAACAGTCAGGCCCAAATTAGTCCCTTTTTTTTTGCAAGGGGGAAGAAAACCCTTTTTTTTTTACTATTAAGGGGGTTGTTGGATCCCTTTTCCCAATTTTAGTTTTGGGTTAGGGGGGTTTGGGAAAAAATTTTAAAGTTTTGGTTTAAGCTTTTGAGGGGTTTTTTTTGCAGGGTTTTACCGGCCCGTTAAAATTCACGGGGGGGGAGCGGGGGGGGGAGTCCCGGGGCGAAAACAAAAAACTCTATCTATAAAGAAAAACCCGGATAAGGGGTTTAAACCCAAAACTTAGTGTTTGACCCTTGTTGTGGAAAATCTTTTTTTATTAACGTTTGGGTATTGAAATATTTCCTGGATATTGGGCAGCCTGAAAATTAAATTGGGTAAAAAATCATTTCTAGTAAAATGCAGGGCCCCTTTTTTAGCTGCAAAAAATCCACTTTTTTTATTTTGGGATTTCATTTTAATTTGGTGTTCATTTCAATTTTTTCCCAATTCCCCCTGTGACTTTTGATTTATCCACCCTTTCCTTAAATTACAATCCAGGGAATCTTGTAAAATCCACCCCAGGTTGTTTTGTTGCCAAAAAAACCGGGGTATCGTAAGAAAAAATCACGTTACGTGTTTTTTTGACTTTTGCGCACCCCACTGTTAAATTGGGCGCAGCAAACTACTTTAAAACTTAAAAAAGCAAAATTTTATATTCACCACAGGTGAAAATTTAAAGGTGCAAAAAAAAAAAGTTTTTTTATATCAAAACATAACAGTTTTCGTTTTTTTTTTGCTTTTGCCCCACCCAGCACTGTTATTTACCAGCATCTACTTTAAAACTTAAAAAAAGCAATTCTATTTCACCAAGGGGAATTGAAAGGTGCAAAAAATACCGTTTTTTATATCAAAACATAACAGTTACGTGTTTATTTGGATTTGCGCAACCAGACTGTTCATTGACGCAAGCATCTAGTAAATCTTAAAAACAGCAATTCTATAATTCACCACAGGTGAATTGAAAGTGACAAAAAATAACGTGTATTATACCAAAACATATAAGATTCGATGTTTTTGGACTTTTGACCCAGTCAGAATTGTTGATAACACCTTGCAGTTAAATTTGAAACCAGCAATTTTTGTTTGATTTATAAAAGGGATTTGAGAATAGCTGTGTTTTGCCGTCTTTTAATAAAGAGGACTTTCCAAATCTATTCCATACCTTCTCAAATTTTTATATTCTCTGAAACATGGAGCGAATTGCAGGTGGTAGCGAGCAAAGAGGGGGGTGCACATGGAGGTAGAGGTACGAGAGAAGGTGCTCCTGTCCAGTGGCTGGCGACAACAGCATGCCAGCGGATCGTCAGTTGCTGGACCGTCAGGCCTGTATGGCATGGGTCAGGGCCTGTGATTCTATGTAAACGAACATCGTCGCCAATCTGTCCTTACAGTGGTTAATGGCAAACCTGCATCTAGCAGTCTTAACCTAATCGTTCCCTAGCAGTCACGGCCACAAATGTCGTCACCAGCATCATCAGCATCGTCCAACATGACAGCAGCCCAAATGTCATATCGTGTACCCTCCATGGTGGATAATCCATTGTCTGAAGACCACTCTTTGAGGACAAAATGCGGTTGGGGTCAGAAGGGCATGTTAAAAGATCAAGAGGATGATTTTATGTCTGCTCTGACGCCCCAGTTACTGATGAACATCAGTGGAGGTGAAGGAGCCGGTCAATCTGCATAAAATCCCGGCGGTCGGGCAAAGACTTGCAGTGCCCTTTGGCTTGTAGCCGAAGCTTCTGGATTCAGGAAAGTCAGGGTCGACCAAGTCACCTGTGTTGATGAGATTGATGATGACGACATTGCTGGGATCCATCTGGTCTTTTCCGCAGGTATATTTGCTTGCGAGCGCTTCATCAGTGGAAGAGGCGGAAGACGATGGGGTAGTGTCAATACGGGGGTCCGCCACAAAAAGGGAGATGGGCGGTCGCAGAGTCCGCTGATATGATTCCGCAGCCTTCGGTCAGCGCACAAACCGCTCCTGCTTATCGCCGTCAAAAAGGTCCAGGACTCTAAAGCCTGGGATTCTTTGAGCAAGCCTCTGATTCACCCAGCGATGTCTTATGCCGCTTTGCCCGATAAAACGCATAAGTAGAGGCAAGAACCTAAGTGATTTTACCTCCAACCAACATGTCTAGTCAATAGCCGCGAATGCATGAGTTGTAATGGTGGGAAACACTTGGCAAAAAAGGCCAGACCGAAGCCGGGACTCCAACCACTGTCACACCCTTTGTCCTCCCCACCCTGCCTCCTCCTCTCCGCCCCACCAAGCGTTCCTCAGCTGCCATGTCTCTCGGAGTCATGATCAGGGAATCAGCATCGCTTCAGACTACACCGTCGCCTGAGTACCACCAGCACACACCAGAGACCCATCCTACCCCTTTCCTTCCGTCCAGTTGATGACCTGCACGCCGTACAGCGGCCAGTCTAACAGCAGCCTTTCTGTCTTCCTGTTTGGGGAGCAGGAAGAAAACACTTTACCCAAAAACCATCCCAAAGCCAAAAGCCTGATGTCGGCATTGCCAGGCTTTTGGCTCTTGGAAATGTTGCCTTTTCCGTTGGTGGACCAGTGGGTTCCGCCACTTCCTTGGCCCTCGCTGCCCCCAATACCAGATGCTGAGCAGGCATTTCTTTGCCAGAAAAAGCCGTCCCTGCCTGGCCAGTCCACGTGTCATCAAAATTTAAATGCGCGTTGTCTGCTTCTGTGTCCGGAAATTAAAGTCCATCTCACCACCGACACATGGACCGTAAGCACGGCCAAGGACCGCTATATCTCTGTGACAGCTCACTGGGTGAGCTGGGTGGATGTCTCTGGGGGTGGAAAGGTGGCTCTCAGGCTCGCGCACGCTCTGCATAAACGCAGGGATGGTGCAGGGCTCTTTCCCACCAAGGTCCCTCTGGTTGGCATAAGTGCCCAGAGACACTCCAGGCTGTGTGAAATTTATCTGCCTTGGAGACCGTCCACAAAGGGTCAGGACTTGTGGAGGCTCTAAGCAACGAGACGAGCGCTGACTGGGTGGACAAGAACCTTGTGCCAGGCAAGGTGGTGTGCGATAACGGTCGAAATCTGCTGGCGCCCTTAAGATCGGTAGGCTGGAGCACCATCCCTTGCCTGCACATGTCATGAACTTGGTCGTCCAGAAATTTCTAAAGAGCTACCCGGGTCTGGACTGCCTGCTGAAGAAGGTTCGAGGTCTGAGTTCGCACTTCCGCCGTTCGCACCCTGCTTCGTCCCGCCTGGCTGCGTTGCAGCGTCAGCTCGGCCTCCCCGTCAACCGTCTCATTGTTGACGTGGCAACACGCTGGAATTCCACCCTCCACATGCTCCAGCGATTGTGGCAGCAGCGCAATGCCATTAGCAGTACGAAGTGACACATGGCCTGACAAGCAGCGGTACGGACCTCGGGGTGTTGAACACCGAGAGTGGAGGCAGGTGAAAGAGCTCTGCACCATCCTTGCCAGTTTTGAAGAAGCCACCAAAATGGTCAGTGCGGACAATGCCCTTGTCAGCATGAGCATTGTGGTGATCTTAGTTCTGGAACGATCGTTGGACACTCTGAAACAACAGGTCCCGCCAGCGACGGAGGAGGAGACGGACACAGATGCGGACACGGAGCCTTTCTCTCCGTCAAATCCACAAGGCCCGACAGTTTCACAATTTCATCGGTCTTCATTAGGCAGTGGTTCGGGGTCCAGAGCTAGTGCAAGGTGGCGCATCAGCTCTCAGGGTGCATCATCTCAGGCAAGTCAGGGCTGTGTTGAAGCTGTGCCGGAGGCAGCGGAGGAGGAGGAGGAGGAGGTATTCCTAGACACCGATGTTACCGACGTCCCTGCCTTGGAAAGAGGTTGGCGCGAATTTGAGGCGGGGAGGAAGATGAGGAAGATCAGTTTGCTAGTGCCCCTCGACCCAGAGGCTTGGGAAATCAAGGCTCCATCTCTCACATGAGTGCTTGGATGCTCCATTTCCTCCAACATGATCCTCGCATTAAGGCCATCAAAATGAACAACAGTTACTGGGTGGCCACCCTCCTGGATCCCCGGTACAAAACAAAAATCAGCACTTTCCTTCCACCCACCCAAATAGAGAGTAAAATGCAGGAAATGGAGACCTTGCTGATTGATCAACTGGAGACATCTGTTGCGTCTGCTTCACGTTCCCCAAATGTCACGGTGGAACAACATCAGCGACGTGACAGCAGTAGAGTGCCAAGTAGGCGTAGCGGCAGCAGCAGGCAAGGTGGCAGAAGCCTAATGGGTGACCTCTGGCAATCTTTGTTTACCACCTCACCAACGCATGCAATGCAGGGCACACATCCAACACACAGAGATCAGCTTAAGATCATGGTGCACGACTATCTGCGTCTCAACACCGATGTTTTTGCATGTGTTCCGGACCCAATAGACTTCTGGGTATCCAAAATGGACGAATGGCCGAGCTGGCTCGTCACGCCATAGAGGTGTTGTCTGCCCAGCAGCCAGCG
>JAODAL010036082.1:0-42153 GCA_025379985.1 Phyllomedusa bahiana
CGAAAGGGCATGTCCCCATTGCCCGGGTTTGGCGGTTTTTCAGCGGTTTAGGTTTTCAGACCGCCTGAAAAAACGGCCGAAAATGAACACAATTGTGCTGTATGGAAAACCCGTGCAGCAGTCCCCACTCCACAGGTTTTCCGTCCGGCGGTTTTTCCGCCCGCGGTCCGGTCGCAAAACATTCAACATGCACGCTCTTCCGTCCGGTTTTCAGACGGAATATGTGCTAATGAATGTGAAGGGGGAGGGCTCATCGCGGAGAAACGCCCCCCCCCCCCCCCGTGGCCGTGGGGACGGCCGCAAAACAGGACAGATGCCGGCCGGAAAACTGGCCGGTATTTGTCCGGTGCCGTGGGAACACAGCCTAGGGCAATATTCACACGGTGTAATTGCGGGGCGTACAGTACGGCCGCAATTACGCCGGGTGCTTTGGGAGTCGCGCTGATCAGCGCATGCTCCCGTGGCGTGGGGGTCGGCAGCCCGCTGGCCCCATTGACATAATTTCGGTGCGCAATTTGCTCGTATTAGAGCGCAAATACACGCCGAAATTACCCCGTGTGAACATACCCTAAGTGTATCATTCACTGATTGCATACACTTCCTCTTTCCTGTCTGGATCACCGGCAAAATTCGGATCGGGCCGGACCTGCCGGACCCTGTAGCACAGCACTGATTACAGGTAGCTCAGTACATATCAGTAGCCCCTGCCGCCATGGCTATGAGGCCACCCTCACCCCCGCCAGCTTGGACATTTCCTATCAGCGTGACTTTGGTTTTGCATTGAATCTTCATGTTTTGGCAACAACTAAGATGAGATGTTTGTGTACACATAAAATAAGGCCGAATTCACACGTCATCAATCACTGCCGACATGAAGGAGTACTATGTCCACTATGAGGTTTTTTTTTTTGGGGGGGGGGGGGGTAGATTGGAGGTAAAGCTTCATTAGCTAAAGAGAAGCTGATGGTTGCCTCCGCCAAATACCTTCTTAATGAGACTATATATAAGTAAGTAAGTGCCCCTCTATGTCCGCCTGGTGATTCTGATTGGCTAACAGGAATTGGGGATACTATGAATACATTTGTTCAGCTTTTAAAGGGCCAGTGCCATACATTTTTTAAATTCAAATATTGACAAGCAAGGTGCGACTATTATATGGATTTTTTTTTATTGCATTTTTTTTGTATTATTTTTTAAAGTTCCCCTCTTTACATGACTTCCTGGTTTGTCTCTCTGATTTCTGCGAGTTTTGATAGAGGATTGCTCAACGGCGTTCTTTCAAGCCCAATATAACCTGAGAGGTGTAAGTGTTATCAGCAGGATCTGAAACTGGAAACCTCTTCCAATGCTAATAAAGATTAACCTTTCATGTATTGCTCGTCATTGCCCTGTCTAATCTTATTTGTCCCTATCCAGAGAACAAAAGAGTGATCATTATGTCATTACCTACTATTTGTAATGAGACTATATAGAGATAAGCAGCAGCTCCGGTAAACCGAGCTTAGTCTGCCCAGCCATTTGGGATTTTTATCTCAGTTAGGAAAGTACAAGATTTTAGATGTGATTTTTGATTACCTAGGACTGCTGAAATAAAATAAAATTGGCAAAAAATCTAAAACAAAAATTGTTTTGCAGGAATAATGGTTTGAACAAAAATATTCCTTTTTGATGGAAGTGTCTATTTTAAAGAGAACCTTTCACATAGGTTATGCCCCCCTTGCTGAGGACAGCACAAGTTAGTGACGGACCTGCTGTTTCCAGCGCTGTGTCCCTTATTCTGTAAGATGCTGAGGACAGCACAAGCTAGTGTCAGACCTGCTGTTTCCAGCACTGTGCCCCTTATTCTGTAAGATGCTGAGGGCAGCACAAGCTAGTGTCAGACCTGCTGTTTCCAGGGCTGTGTCCCTTATTCTGTAAGATGCTGGAGTTTTAGAACATTTAATGCTCAAATCTGTAGTTTTCAGCCAGAAAAGAGTCATGAGAAGAGTCAGTTTACTTTGAATAGGTAGAAACATGTGAATAACTGTCAGTGGGTGGGGCTAACCTTTGGTGGGTGGAGCTAACACCTACTCATGAATAAGATTTGAGGGGTAAATGCTCTAAAACTCCAGCATCTTACAGAATAAGGGACACAGCGCTGGAAACAGCAGGTCTGACACTAGCTTGTGCTGCCCTCAGCAAGGGGGCATCACCTATGTGACAGGCTCCCTTTAAAGGGGTTGTCTCAGGACAGCAACCAATTCTTCATGCCCTGTAAAGGGGCCGTTCACACGGCACAGTGCAAATACCGCATTTGCGTGCACATGGCTGCAGGGGGCAGCTTTTCTCTGCTTTTGCGGAAAAAAGCCCTCCCCCTCGCATTGAGATGTTCATATTCCGTCCGAAAACCGGGCGGAAGAATGAACAAGTTCAATGTTTTTCGGGCGGCCAGCGGTCTAAAAAACCATCCAGTGGAAAATCCATGCAGTGGAGACCGTTGCGCGGGTTTTCCATTGAGGTCCATTTAAAAGTTGTCACCCAGTTTACAGACCGAAAACTGTCTGCAAAACCGGCTGAAAACCTGTGCCGTGGGGACAAGCCCTTAGGGTGTATGGTCATCTTGGAGGGGTATCATATAATACCACTTTCTAGACCTGGACTGTCCAATTATAAAGTGCCTGGGGCACTATTAATGCAGGTGTATGAACTGAGGTAGGATAGGCCTACCAGTGGTGGTGTGCTGGGAGTTGTAGTGCTTCCGGCAAATAAAGAACCACAGACAGCAGGTAGAAGTCTTGGCCTTACTCGCTGCACAGGCTTATGTGATGTTACAAATATAGGGCAACATGTCGCAACACACCAACGTTGTTATTTTGGTGTATGTCTCTAGATTTTTTAGTGTAGTGGAAGTGTACGCAGGTGTTCGGCGCATTGTACGTAATTTGTGGTGGGGCGGCATGCGCCTCTTATTTCCTTACGTTTGCTCCACATTCCGATGGAGTTGACTCTTGGGCCCCACCAGTGGAGTTGATTCTTGGGGCCCACCAGTGGAGTTGATTCTTGGGGCCCACCAGTGGAGTTGATTCTTGGAGCCCACCAGTGGTTTTGATTCTTGGCGCCACCAGTGGAATTGATTCTTGGCGCCACCAGTGGAATTGATTCTTGGGGTCCACCAGTGGAGTTGATTTTTGGGGCCCACCATTGGAGTTGATTCTTGGGGCCACCAGTGGAATTGATTCTTGGGGCCACCAGTGGAGTTGATTCTTGGGCCCCACCAGTGGAGTTGACTTTTGGGCCCCACCAGTGGACTTGAGTCTTGGGGCCACCAGTGGTCCTTACTCTTTCTGGTGTGTTCTATGTCTGTAGGTGCATCGCGCCTTTTTGTCATGCGCTTTTTTGCTGGTACGTGACGTCTGATTTGCATAGTCCGAACTGCCATCATTCCTGGTTGTTATACGTTCAGCGCATTGTTCTTTGCGAAAATGTGAGCGCATAACCATGCGCGTGGCAAATGCGCCCCCTTTTTATTTTTTCACGTTTATTGTTGAACGTTGTCCTGTACTTAGTTGCTGCTGCTGGATGAAGTTGTACATCGTGCGCCTACTGTTTGCGCTCTGATGTGGAATGTTGCTCCCAACTCTGCTCCACATCTGTTGACCTCTATTGGCCACTTTGGACACCTATGTGACTAGTCCCTCGTCAATATTCTTTAATTCCCTGTTTTTACGGTATGGACCCGTTTAGCAGCCGTTTTCCCGAAAAAAATGGTTGGGCTTTTTTTTGTTTTTTGGCCCAAAATGCCCGTTTTTTTAGGTCTAGAACTGATGCGTCAAAACAAGCCCCAAATGGAAAATTTTTTTTTTGTACAATACCGAAAGCACCGAATTTAGGCATACACAGGCAATGTCCACTGGTGGTCCCCAAGACTCAATTCCATTGGTGGGGCCCAAAACTCTATTCCACAGGTGGGGCCCAAGAGTCCAATTGGGGGACCCCAAGAATAACCCACTGTTGGGCCCCCCGGGAACAGTTCAAAGGTGGGCCCCAAGACTTTCCCCCCCCAAAAATTCCCCTGGGGGGCCCCAAGACTCATTCCACTGGGGGGCCCAAGAGTCAACTCCCGGGGGGCCCAACCCCGGGGGGCCCCGGTCAACTCCACTGGGGGTTAAGATCAAAACCCCTGGGGGGCCCCAAGAGTCAACTCCGTTGGCATGCTCCATAAAACCTTTCAGACACTGGTGGCAGATGGGCCCCCGAGCGTTTTTCTGAAAAGGGGAAAAGGGAAAGCCCTCTAGCCCTAAAAGAGTCGAAAATTGCATCAGGGCCCAGGAAACCCCCCAACACTAGGTTTGGGCTTGAGCTTGGACAACTTCCATATAATATAATGTATGGGGTCAGCTGTAGCCCTTTTAGTAGTTTTGATGGGTGAAAAGGTCTTGGGACATTAATTTAAATTTGGGGAAATATTACTACAGGAACTCATAAAGATAAGGGTGTTCTGGGGTCATTTTAACGGCAGGAAAAAACCGGAGGGAAAACCCCCGCAGTAGTGGGACTACAAATTCCAAAAAAACAAAATTTCTAATCCAATCAGTGTCTTGGCACCAGGGTACTTATTGCAGCAGGACGGGAACTTCATATACTATGCATTACATCTGTCCGTATGAACGCTGATAACTATCTAAATAAATATTCAATCCGGAATCTGTGAGATCTGATAGGAGCCATGTTACCAACTATTCTGGGTTTTTGGACGATTTTCTTGAAATTGACCCCATTTTATTTAAATTTTTAGCCGTCGGGCTTTTTTGGCTATTGGAAAAGGCCCAAAAGAATTAATGCCGGATTTTAAAAAGGAAAATTTTTGAAGAATTTTAAGTTTAAAGTCTGGGAAAAAAACTATGGATGCAATTTTTGGAACCTTTTGGGTGCGGATTAAAGGTTTTGCTGAATAATAGCAAATTTCTATACACAAAATTTTAATATGCAGACTTTTGGCTGTTGGGGTGCGGATTAAAAGGAATTTTGCAGTATGTACATACGTGGAAATCTTATATTAATATATATAATATGAAGAGTCTCTGGACTGTTGGAATTTTGCTGTATGTACATATCTAGAAATCGTATATTAATATATATAATATACAAACTTTCCAAGCTGTTGCATGCCGGATTAAAGGAATTTCGCTATATATACATATGTGAAATTTCTATACACATTTATGTAGTAAGGACTTTCTGAGTTGGTTTTAAATTTTTTTGTATGTCATATATGAAAGTTTTATATTAACATATAAAATATGTAGATTTTCCAACGTTGGATCCCGGATTAAGGGAATTTTCTGCATGTGGGGAAATTTTTGTTAACATAAAATAGCATAATTGTATGTATTTAGGGGAAAGCTTATTTTAAAATAAAAATAAGTAAAATTTCCAAGATATTAGATGCCGGATTATAGGAATTTCGCTGCATGTGTGGAAATCTTATTTTAACATTTTAAAAAGTAGACTTCTGATTGTGGATGCCGGTTTAAGGGGAAATTTTTGCTGTAGACCTATTAAAAGTCTTATTAACAGTTAAATGAAAAGTTTCCAAGTATAGATCCCGGTTAAAGGAATTTTTGCTGATAGTGGCAATCTTATTTTAAATTTTAAAATTTTGCAGCCTTTTGGACAGTTGGATCCCAAATTTAAAGGGAAATTTTTTGGTGCATGTACCTAGTGAACCCTTTTTTAAACACATAATTGCAGATTTTTTGGATTTGGAGCCGGTTTAAAAGGAATTTATTGAATGTACATATGTAGAAATCTGGAATTAACATATATGGTATGCAGATTTTCTGGACTGTTGGATGCCGGATTAAAGGGATTTTGCTGCATATTCATATGTGAAAATCTTATGTTTACATATATAATATGCAATATCTGTATGTACCTACGTTGAAATCTTATATTAACACATATAATATGTAAAGTTTCCAAGCTATTAGATGCCGGATTAAAGGAATTTTGCTGCATGTGTGGCAATCTTATTTTAACATATATAATATGCAGCCTTTCTGGAATGTTGGATGCCGGATTAAAGGAATTTTGCTGTATGTATCTATGTCTGTCTATTTCTTTACGCTGAGATGTATTGGGCTATTCCTATTTCCATTGTCTCTGCACCCCCTCCCCCATATTAAGTCTCCTTCACCGTCAGAGTTAACTAGCTGTGTAACCTTGTAGTGAACCTTGAGATATGAGCAGGGTCCTCCTTCCTTGTATAAGTGCCCTGTGTCCTCTTCCCATAGCCTCCTATGATGTCCCCTGTTCTCCTGTGTCCATATCCAGCTCCAGGATCCCCTCAGCCTTGTCTAGGATCCCTCTTCTCCCGGGGTCCTGATCTACTACCCCTATGTTCTCCTGGTTCCCTCCTCCTCCCAACTTGCCAGGTCTCTCCTCCCTACTCTCCTCCCTTCGCTCCCTTCTCCGGAGGGCTGGGATTTAATCCCTTGATGATATCAGTCTGAGGATTTCAAAAGAAAGAACTTTCCACAACAAGGCTGAAGGCGAGAGGGGACGTCAAGGGCAGCCGGCTCCAGAGACAATTCTGCTGGAGACATTGCCAAGGTTGGATCGTAGGGGCTAGCTGGATATCTGAGGAGGAAGGGGACGGAGAAGTTAGAAGACTAAAAAAACAAAAAACAAACAAGACCAGGAAAAGTCGATGTGACGGAAGAATAGAGAAGATCATAGAAAGTGACACCACCATGGAGAAACCTCTGAAGATCAATGGTGCCACCAGTCTTAAGAAGTAGTCCTCCTGGAGATATGGAGGTCCCGGGATCTACGGACACTGTGTGAGGTCCCCTCTTCTTCTTCTTGGAATTATCTGGATTTATGATTTCTCCGAGTCTACAAAGGAACTAGGATTAGCCAAAAATTCCCATAGGATTCATGTTTGGAATACAGAGAAGCAGGGGATCCACCATCTAGTTGTAGAGTTGGAGCAGTCTCGCAGTTGACCTGTAACCTCTGGCAGTCACTTCTGATCCACATCTGTCTCCTATTCACCCCTTACTCCTTTCTATTCCTCCCCCCACCGCTTCTTCCCTGAACCGCCAGGATGGCTACAGCAGGGCAGGTGACCCCATATTCCTATATGGTGATCCTCTCGTTGTGACGTGGTGTCCACAAGGAGAAGGCAAATGTCGGACGACGAGCAAGCTCCCGGTCCAAAGCCGGCTCGTGCCATGGGCAAAGAGATCACTATGGTATAGTATGACTGTGGTATTGTATGTGCATAGACAGTGGCCTTCAGAGCTTACATTCTAATTTCAGAGTCAGAAAGGAGATGCAGATATAGATACAGTCCTATGGAATGATGACTTGTAGAGGATGACCCACTTGAGTAATCGGTACTGGTCATAATGGCCGGTCACGTCCTGAAAACCAGCCATATACAGTATATATCGCTGCCACTGTAGGGGATAAGTATAACGAAGCTGGGGCTGGGACGACAGTAAGGCAGAGGTAGGCAACCACCTAGGGTGCCATCAGGAAGGGGGCTCATGGATGTATAGAGTGGGCATACAATTACAGCGACATCTAGGCAGTTAAGCAGGAGGGGGGCATCACCTTTCACCTCCCAAATGGCTCCCCTGTGGGTTTCTGACCAGTAGCCATGGCAGCCAGGAGCCTAATGAGGGTCCCCAGGTTCTGCCATCTTACTGCCCCTTGTGCACCCTGCATCTGGGAAAGCTGTAATTGTACACTATTCTGCAATATCTTAATATTGCAGAAAAGTGAATAGGTGATCGTCTGATCAAGTTGTCAAGTAACCTAGAGGGGCTAAAAGTCTAAGTAAAAAAAATTAAAATGTTTTAAAAATACATAAAAAATCTTAAAAGTTTACCATTTTTCTTATTTGCCTTGATGGGTTTTGGGAAACAGATGGTGCATGGGAAATTCAAAATTTTTATTTTTTTTGTTTGCTGAATGCTATGTTAAGTTTTGTTACTCTAGTTGTGTACATCAAGAAGCGGGGAACCATAGAAAATATCAGTATGGGGCCACAGCAAAGGGGGGGGGACACTGTAAATATCAATATGGGGCCACAGCAAAGAGGGGGGACACTGTAAGTATTGTGGGGCCACATCAAAGTAGGGGGACCAGAGCAAGTATTAATATGGGCCTTATTAAATTGGGGGACCACATTAAGTATTGTGGGGCCACATCAAAGAAGGGGGGACACAAAAAGCTCAATAAGGGCCACAGCAAAGAGGGAGGAACACTGTAAGTATTGTGGGGCCACATCAAAGAAGGGGAACCATAGCAAGTATTAATATGGGCCACATCAAATTGGGGGACCACATTTAGAAGTAAATAGGGGGCACAAAAGGGTTTTCAATATGGGGCCAAATCAAAGAGGGAGGTGGACAGGAAGTGTTAATATGGGGCCACATCAAGGAGGGGGACCATAGTAATTATAGTGGGGCCACTTTCTGGTGCTTATTAAGTCGTTTGAGTCCTATCCTGGGGCAGGAAGAACTGGTGGAACCCCCATTGGGATAATATTGGTAGTGTGCCCCTCCAAATGGTTCCCCACTTTGCAGTGACTGTTCAGAGGGGGAACCCACTGAGGACCTCCACTTCTCAATGAATGAGGCTCCGCCACTATCCTAGATTGCATTACTTGTATGGTCAATTAAACCCAGTCCCCCAGCCCCAACAGAGCTCAGATCTACTGGATCCTTATAGATCAGTTTATTCTGATCTTCCCAAATTAAATACTGAGGTCAGGGATTTTTTTTTAACAAGAAAAACCTTAAAGGGGTGTTGCTACCACAGCATAGGATATGGCGTCAAATCTGATAGGTGCAGGTACCACCTCTGGGAAAGTGGCCCCAAAAGTATCAGCTTAGAAAGGAAAGCCAGTCACAGCACATGACTCCCCATTCTGTTCTGTGGGAGTTCCCATACGGGAGCGCTGGTTCTCCCATTCGTTCTAGGGAATTCCAGTCGGGACATGCCCCCCAAACTGTTCTAGGGGAATTTCCCCAGTCAGGGAGCACTGTGTCCCCTTTTCTGTTCTATGCGTTTCCCGTAAGGGGAGCGCTGTGTTCTCCATTTGTTCTAGGGGATTTCCAACAGGAGAGCGCTGTGTTCTCCATTCCCCTTTTGGGGATTTCCCAGTACGGGGAGCACTTTTTTTCTCCATTCTTTATGTGATTTCCCAGTACAGGCGAGCACTGTGTTCTCCTTTGTCCCTTGGGAGTTCCCGTAGGGGGAACGCTGGTTCTCCATTCCCTCTAAGGAGTTCCCAGTACAGGGAGCCTGTGTTCTCCATTTTCTTTTGATTCCCAGTACAGGGGGCCTGTGTTTCTCCATTTTTTTATGGGAATTCCCAGTACAGGGGAGCCGTGTCCTCCATTCTGTTTTTGGGGAAATTTCCCCAGTACAGGGACACTGGTCCCCCATTCTGTTCTATATTCCCAGTACAGGGGGCACTTTTGTTTCCCATTCCCCTCTAGGGGAGTTCCCAGTACAGGAAAGCCGTGTCTCCTCTATGGGATTCCCAGTACAGGGGAAGCTGGTTCTCCTTCTGTTCTTGGCAGTTCCCATACGGGGGAGCCTGTGTTCTCCATTGTTCTAGGGGATTTCCCCAGTAAGGGGAACGCTTTGTTCTCCATTCTCCTCTATGGAGTTCCCCATACAGGGGACACTGTTTTTCCCATTTTTTTTATTGAGTTCCAGTACAGGGGGGCCTGTGTTTTTCCCCTTTTGTTTCTATGGAATTCCCATACAGGGGAGCACTGGTCCCCCCTTCTTTTCTTTAAATTTTCCCAGTACAGGGGAGTGTGTCTCCATTCTTTTATGGGGTTCCCAGTACGGGGGGCCGTTTTTCCCCATTCTCCTCAGGGGTTCCCAGTACAGGAAAGCCTGTGTTCCCCTCTATGGGGTTCCCAGTACAGGGGAACGCGGGTTTCTCCATTCTGTTCTTGGGTTCCCATACGGGGAGCGCTTTTTCTCCATTTTTTCTAGGGGAGTTCCCGACGGGGACGCTGGTTCCCCATTCTTCTATGGAGTTCCCAGTACAGGGGAGCACTGTTTTTCCCCCTTTTTTGTTTTTGAGTTCCATACGGAGGCTGTTTTTTCCCTCCATTTGTTCTAGGGAGTTTCCAGAAAGGGGGGCCTGTGCCTCCATTCTTTTTCTTGGGATTTCCCCAGACAGGGGCCTGTGTTCCCATTTCTCTAGGGGGTTTCCCAGTACGGGGGAAACTGTGTTCTCCATTTGTTTTGGATTCCCCAGCGGGGAGCGCTGTGTTCTCTTTTTTCTTGGGATTTCCTTTAAGGGAGCGTGTGTTCTCCACCCCTTTCTATGGAGTCCCAGTACGGGGAGCACGTGTTCTCCATTTTCTTTGGAGTTCCCCGTACGGGGGACCTTGCCCCCTTCTTTCATGGTTTTCCAGTAAGGGGGAACGCTGTGTTCCCCTTTCCCTTTCCTTTGGATTTCCCCAGTACGGGGGAGCACGTTTTCTCCATTTTTTGTTCATGGTTCCTAGAACGGAAAGAGTCTGTGTCCCATTCTCCTCTTAAATGGAGTCCCCAAAACGGGGAAAACCCGTGTTTCTCCTTCGTTTTTTATGGGTTTTTTCCAGAAAATAGAACCTGTTTTTCATTTTGTTTTGGAGTCCCCAAAACGGGGGCACGTGTTCCCCCTTCCATTCTATTCTTTTAAGATTTCCCCGTACAGGGAAGGGCTGTGTCTCTACTCTTTTCATTGCAGCAGGGCCCGGGACAAGGCATTTTGGGGTTGCCCTAGCAAGTACGGGGCCAATGGCCCCCCCCCCCTCGCTCCCCAAAAAATTGCATCCCCCCCATAATTCCCCTCACCCCTCGCCAGGTCCTGTCCATAATTTTTGCGTATCCCACATAGTCCCTTCCATATCCTCAGCGTACTTGCCAATGAAAAATTTTGGGGCTTTTTTTTAAAATCGCTCCCCCTCCTTTTGACAGAAAATTTTACCCCTTTAAAATAACTTACTAAAAATCCACCTACTGAGCAAATCTACCGACAATGATTTTGGGTTATAAAAATCACTCCTACAAAACCAAGACCCCAAAACATACTTTTAAGGGAAAAATAACCCCGACCCGACCGAACCAAAACCCCCCCATTTGACTATCATGTAACAGGTCTGTTACATATACCACGCCATAAGGGGCCAATTTGTGGGGAGATACTAGTTTATTAGAGCTCTGCAGACATATAAGTGATTACCTGCGTTACATTTGGACTCACCGGAGATCTTTTTTTATCCGTCGTTTACTTTCCCCTTTTTTCTCCATCCGGTTCCCCCTTCTCGCTGATTCCCCGGGCCCAAAATCGTCCCTGGGATTTTTGGGCACAAAATCTAGAATCCCACATTTTCCCGTAACTCGGCAGGGATATAGTATAAGGGCACTTCAGCAATATAATATAGGTTCACTCTCAGGGAGGTATTAATATAGGGGCACCAGGCAGGAAAATAGGGACACTCCGGCAGGCAATGGGGGGCTCAGGCAGGATATGGGGACCAGGCAGGATGGGGTCAGCAGGGATATGGGCTAGGCAGGCTATGGGGGGCCAGGCAGGCATATGGGGGGCCAGGCAGGATATAGGGCACAGGCCATTTGGGGGCAAAGGCCAGGCATATGGGGGCTCAGGGAGGCATATGGGGGGCTCAACAAGGCCCAAAATGGGGGGCCCGCGGGGATATGGGGGCCCGGCAGGGATAGGGGCTCAGGCGGATATGGGGGCTCAGGAGGGATAGGGGCACAGGCAGGCAATGGGGGGTCAGGGGCATTAGGGGCACAGCGGCATATGGGGCCCGGGAGGCATATGGGGGCCAGGAGGGATATGGGGGGGACAGGAGGCATATAGGGGGGGTCATGAGGCATTAGGGCACAGCAGGCTATGGGGCACAAGGGAGGCATAAGGGGGGCCGGAGGCATTGGGGGGACAGGCAGGGAATGGGGTCATGGGCAAAAGGGCACAGGCAGGCATATGGGGGCTCAGTGAGGCATAAAGGGCAAGGCAGGCATAAGGGGGGCCAGGAGCTTAGGGGGGACAGGGAGGGTTTTAGGGGGCTCGTGGGCATATAGGGCACAGGCAGGGATATAGGGGGCCAGGAGGGAATAGGGGACGGCAGGGAATGGGGGGCCCGGAGGCTAAGGGGGGACAGGCCCCATATAGGGGGGCCCGGGGGCTATGGGGGCCAGGAGGCGATGGGGGGCTCAGGAGGCGTAGGGGGGACGGGAGGTAAAAAATGATAACATTAATACTACCTTACCTGCTTCCCGGGGGCGCCTCCTCATCTAACCACCGCCGCTCTTCGGCAGCTCCTCAGGTGCAGGCCTATGACCGCTGTCGCCCGATGACAGGCAGCGGCGTAATCACTTCATGTGACACTGCCCAGTGAGCGACGGGGCCGCCGCGGGTTTCCCCGCGCATGAACCCGTGGGCCCCCCCGCTTTTCAGGAGTGGCTTCCAAGGGGCCACGACCTCCGGTGAGCGGGGGCCCCCCACTGCTGCGGGCGGGAGCCTCGCCCTGCTCCACAGAAGCCCTAGTTGTATGGGTCCACGGACGCACATACAGCTAAAGAGGGCCCACGGGCTCCAGGGCCCCCTGCAGAGGCTGGAGCCCCGGGGGTTGGGGCCCTGATGCGCCCCTTAGGGCAGGCGAGGTGGCGCCCTGTCGATCCCTACCCTGCCCACCGTCGTCCCGGCCCTTTATGGGAAATACCCCCGTACAGAGGGGGGCGCTGTGTTCCCCATTTGTTTATGGGGGGTTTCCGTACAGGGAGGCTGGTTTTTCTCTATTCTGTTCTCTGGGAGCTTCCAGTACAGAGGAGTGGAATGTTCGGAACTCAGAACTCCCATAGAACAAAATGGAGAGTCGTGCGCAACCGTGACATGCTCTCCATTTTGAGGCAACTCTTTCAGGGGATCGGTCCCGAGAGAAGTGCAGGTCTCAGAGGTGAAACCTGCAACTATCAGACTTTGATGGCATAGCCTATCGATATGCATGGTGGGAACTCCCCTTTAAGCTGCCAGAAGACAAATGCACGCTACATAGGGGCACCAGCATAATACTCCTAAAGGGTTAAACTTGCAGATGCCTGAAGTTCTGTGCTTTAGGCTTCGTTCATATTTTCAGTTTTTTAGATGCAGTTTTTGAAGCCAAAACCGGAAAATATTTTAAAACAATGCCAAACCCCCTCTTCCTTTATAATGTTTCAAATTTTATCTGTTTCCCGGTTTTTTACTTCAAAAACTGCATGTAAGAAGATGAAGGTGTGAACACGGCCTTAAAGGGGTTGTCTCACTACAAGGATTGCTGCTTTTTAAGTTAAAGATCTTGCAAAAACAAAGTCATTTTTCAATAATTCCTTACCGTGTCCTCCTATTCCTGTAACCCCTCTTGTTGGGGTGCATCAGCTCCCAGGTCGCTTAGCACAAACCTGTTCAATCTCTCCCCGGGATAGGTTTTTCCAGGGGGTTTCTATAGACAGACCTTTCCATCCTCCTATAGGCTGCCAGGCCGGTTGCATAGCTACGACCTGTTCCATCTTCCTATAGGCGCCAGCACTGGTTTCTATAAACAAACCGGCTTCTTCTGAGCCTATGAAGCCAGTAAAAACCCCCTGAAATTTAAAGTGAAAACCCAAAAAAAACAGGAAATGAGGGAGAGAATCAAGTTGAGACAAACCCCTTTAAACGTCCACCATCTTCCCCCACCTGGGATGTGCTGTTTATGATATTGGAGTCTTCTTATGTGGCCCCATCAGACTACCTCTGCACCATTATAGTTTGCACCCCTGTATGTCGGTCTGTGGGTATCCTCTAATCATCCAGAGCTCTCTCAGAGGCGCTGCCTGGGGAAGGTTGACTAACAATGTGGGATCTCATCCTCACGTTCAACTTTGTTAGAAGCAGATTACAGATTACTGTGTACTGATCTTCAGTATTAGCCCATAATTCTGCTATCTCCAGAGCTGAAATTTCCCAGCATTCCTTTACATGGAGCAATATACTGCAGTCTAATATACAAGAATGAATGAATTGTACCTCCAGTGTATAAAAGCTTAGCTGCTAGGGTTGTAGTTCACATCAATGTTGTTGACTATTTCCAATTAAACCCAGCTGAATTTTGAATACAGCTCTTGAGCACAATACAGGATCAGGACCATAACAAGATGCTCCACTATTTATGGTGATGATAACTGTATATAAATTATAAAGGGAAATTTAGAGATAAATACCCTAATAGATTGTAAGCTCTTGGGATCAGGGCCCTCACACCTTGGGCCACGTGTATGAAACGGTTTTGGTCTAAAACTCAGGTTTCTATGGGGAAAAAAGGGAGTTTTAGACCAAAACCGGTTCATACATGTGGCCCATAGTGTCTGATATGTAAGTAGTTTTTTACTGTCTAAAGTCTGGTTTGTCTGTACTTCTACCCCCTACATTGTAAAGTGCTGCGGAATATGTTGGCGCTATAGAAATAAAGATTATTATTACTTCGATCCTTTAGGGCACCACATACGGCCCTCGAAGGGGCAGGGCTTGTATAAATCTTGCACCAAAATGGGCAGGATTTGGTGAAGTTCCCAGGCAATTCGGGGGACGTTTCTGAGTGGTCCAGGGGTGGACTCGGACATTTTTAGCCCCCACATCCTGCCAAGTTGTTCAGGTCTTCTTAAAGGGGTTTTGCCACAATCTCATTTCATACCTCCTGCATCCAGCTCTTCAGCTCTGTGTGCTCAGAAGGGGGGCGTGTGTGATTTGTTTGAATTGCATATCATGTGACCCAGCGGGATGACATCATCAGGCCTTTTCTCGCTCTGTAGTGAAAGAAAGGTCTGTTTATGTATAGAATTGTGAGTAGCTACACTGTAGCTCAAAGGTAACATTTTTGCTTTACAGCACAAGGGTCCTAGGTTCAAATCCCTGCAGGAACCAAACCTGTGGATTTTATTTCTCTTTATCAATGCACAGACCTGATTGAGGTTTCTTTTTTTTATTTATTTGCACTGTTTGACTAATTACTAAGGAGGACAGAGGACTGGAGTAGAATGACAGCACCCGGGGTTTGAACACTCAGTAGCTGCCTGAGAGGAGAAGTCATGTCTGAGCATGTGCGACCAGGACTGAAGAGCTCTCAGCCCTGGTCGTATCCCCTGGAGACGAGATGTAAACAATGGATCACTAAGGGAGCAGCTAAAACAAAAACGGTGCAGAATTTGTAATAATGATGAATGGTGAAAATGGGGTGTGGTATGAAATTGGTCGAAACGTAAGCAAAAAAAAAAAAATTTTCCCCCTTTAAAGGGGGTATCATTCTGGGGGATCAAATTACTGCACAGCGCTCGAAACGCGTAAGCTTTGGTCTTTTTTTGCCACGAGCTACTGCCATGAGTAGATATGTTTTTACTTGACCATGTATTACTTGTTTTTACTTTACTATTAAAGAATATTGATTTTGTTTGGATCTGGACCGCTGTGCTGGGTTACCTTGTTGCATCTGTTCAGTTTCACCGTTACTTGGGGTGGAACTCCTTGCATGTGGGATGAGCTGGCTTTCCAACACATTTTTGTGATTAGCACTTAGACCATGACCAAAATGTTGCTGCCATGAAGTTCTATCATTATGTTGTAGATATGAGCAATCATTGTGGTACAAGCCCTGTAGTTCCTCATGCTTAAAGGAATTGTCCACTTTGGACAATATCTTTTTGTACAAAAGGCTAGTTCTCTAACAATAAAGTGATCATAGGGTGCTGAGACCTGAAAAATAAGCTGTAAGAGGACAAGGCAGCAAGTGTTCAGTTTCCCTGCAGTGCCTCCGCAGGTGACATGCAGTATTACACTGCCATCAAAAATCAGTGGGATGTTCATTTCATGCCCAATCTTATTGGATATCACAAGGCATTATGGGAAAGGGGCTGAGAAGCCCAAAGCGCCCTCTGTTGGATGTAACAAATCCTCAATTTGCTTTTGACCCACCAGGTCTTGAGAAAGCAAAAAGGATTTTAGCCAAGCCAGGTGGGTCAAAAGCAAACTAAGGATTTGTTACATCCAACAGAGGACGCTGTGGGCTTCCCAGCCCCTTTCCCATAATGCCTTGTGATATGCAGATGCTTAGTAGAGGGCAAAAAGGCAAAACAAAACTCTACACGCCGTTCATTCGGTGCTCTCCTCAAGGAGAGATGTTCCCCTTTCTCATTCTTATGGGAAGCAGAAAGGGTGAAGACACATGCATCTTTAACCATGCCATTAGCACACAATGAACTTGTACAGGGGTTTGGTTTTGGGCACATGTGGCTGAAGACCTGCGTGTGTTCACCCAAGATGATGGTCCTAAACAGGAGACACCAACACAATTGCCCATATATATTTAACGAGCAGCTTCTATAGTGGTGTCAGTAATAATTTACTCTGCTAGAACCTTCTTAAAGGGGTTGTCCACCAAACACTATTTATTACCTATCCTCACTGACTACTGGTAAAGGGGGCCGTTGTCCCCCATTACTCTATGTAAAGTGCAGTGAGTGCACCTACTTGACCCTTTCCGTAGCATGCATGCTCAACCACTGCTTCATACAGGCGTGGAGGAACAAGCGATTTGGAAGCAGCATACTAGTGATCAATATAGAGCCCACTGTGTAGATAGGTGATAAATATGGTACAATACGTGGCATAGGGGCTGCAGTACAATTTGGTGGAACAGACCGGGACTAATGAGTTGAGTCCTGAAATGGACAAGGGATTTTGGGCACTATACTAGTGATCAATGGTGAGCCACCTGTGTATATATGTGATAAATATGGTACAATATGGGTTGTAGAGGGTGCGGTACAATTCGAGTACTGAGTTGAGTCCTGGAATGAACAAGGGATTTGGGAGCACAATATTAGTGATCAATTGGGGGCCCACCGTATGTATGGGTTATAAATATGGTACAATCTGGGGCGTATAGGGTGGAGTACAATTTGGAGGAACAGACCAGGACTGCCTAGTTGAGTCCTGGAATGAACAAGGGATTTGGGAGCACCATACTAGGGATCAATGCAGAGCCCACTGAGTGAATAGATGATGAATTTGGTACAATCTAGGGCATACAGGGTGCAGTACAATTTGGCGGAACAGAGCAGAGCTACTGCGTAGAGCCCTGGGATGCGCAAGGGATATGGAAGCACCATACTATTGCTCAATGGGGAGCCCACCGGACGTATGGGTTATAAATATGGTACAAACTGGTGGGTACAGGGTGGGGTACAATTTGGAGGAACAGACCAGGACTGCCTCATTGAGTCCTGGAACAAACAAGGGATTTGGGAGCACCATACTAGGGATCAATGCAGAGCCCACTGAGTGAATAGATGATCAATATGGTACAATCTGGGGCATACAGGGTGCAGTAAAATTTGGCAGAACAGACCAGGACTGCCATGTTGAGTCCTGGAATATACAGGGGATTTGGGAGCACCATACTAACGATCAACGGAGAGCTCACTGTGTGGATGGGTAATAAATACGGTACAATCTGAGGTATACAGGGTGGGTTACAATTTGGTGGAACAGACCCAACTGCCCTGTAGAGTCCTGGCTTCTCTTATATGTGATTTGGTTTATGTATCTAGGTCTGGTGAGTTAATAGGGCGGCCGAGAGATAGAGGAGGAGGAGGAGGAGGAGGAGGAGGGGGACCTGGTCAAACCGGACAAGTGACTTTAGATTTGGAAAGATGATGAGAATTAACTGTTTCGTCACCAGGTGTGACCTTTGCTACAACCAGAGAGCAGAGGACGGAGCGAGTCTGCCATGAAATTATTATCTGTCTACATAACATGAGCGCGCGCTTGTATCGACACAAAGCCCCGGGCCGGATATTCACCCTGAACTTGTTCTCTTTTCAGAATCCTCTACAGGAATGGGGGGAGGAGGTGGAAGATGGAGCAATCTATGGAGTGACCCTGAGGAGAGTGAGGACGGAGAGCCCCTCCGGAGACTTCCTGGTAATGATGACCATATCAGACTGTCAATTCTCTCTATTGTTTACCATGGTCTTAACGCTCTTCTTGTCTCTCCGCTCTGTGCCCCTTTATCCATTCATTCATATATTAAGTCTGAACCCCGCTATAAAGTTGGATCCACTGGAAAGAGGCCCCCGTATATTCTGCAGTAACTGTAAACGTAACAACGTGCAATGTCCTCCTCAGAATACGGGGTAAACAAAGACAAAAACAAGGGGCAACACAATTTGAAGACTGGGGTGCTGCCAGTGTGAAAATGCAATAGTAGAACCCAAAAAACTAAGCAGCGCACTATAGAGTTATGGCGCACACCCTAATAACCCAAGTAGAAACATTTTATTGATGAGCCAACAAAAAAATGGATAAAAAAACATTTAAAAAAAGCTATGGGCTAGAAAACACCAACCACCTAGAGAATATGCTAGAAGAGACTACAGGGTTATAAGGGGCAGTCAATACGGTATCAAAGATGTATGATAAACCATACAAAAAAACAACCAATGCTAAATATACTAAATGTGAATAGTAGGGATGGCACAACGTGTAAGGGAATCGCAAATGGTAGAAATACCAAAGTATAATAAGCAGTGTAGGACTGGAGTATTTGAGGCCCATCAGTGGAGATTATTCTTGGGGTCCACCAGTGGAGATGATTCCTAGGCCCACCAGTGCAGTTGGTTCTTGGAGCCCACCAATGGAGTTAATTCTAGAGGCCCACCAGTGGAGATGATTCTTGGGGCCCCAAGTGGAGATGATTTTTGGGGCCACCAGTGGAGTTGGTTCTTGGCGCCCACCAGTGGAGTTGATTCTTGGGGTCCCACCAGTGGAGTTGATTCTTGGGGCCCCACCAGTGGAAATGATTCTTGGGGCCCCACCAGTGGAGTTGGTTCTTGGCGCCTACCAGTGGAGGTGGTTCTTGGTGCCCACCAGTGGAGTTGGTTCTTGGGGCCACCAGTGGAGATGATTCTTGGGGCTCACCAGTAAAGTTGATTCCTGGGGCCCCAACCGTGGAGCTGATTCTCTGGAGCCCACCAGTGAAGTTTTTTCCTGGGGCCCAAAACTGTAGATGATTCTTGGGGACCACCAGTGAAGATGATTCTTGGGGCCCACCAGTGGTGATGATTCTTGGTACCCACCAGTGAAGTTTATTCTTGGGGCCCAACAGTGGTGATGATTCTTGGGAACCACCAGTGAAGTTGACTCCTGAAGCCCACCAGTGGAGTTGATTCTTGGGGCCCCACCAGTGGAGATGATTCTTGGGGACCCACCAGGGGAGTTGGTACTTGGGGTCAACCAGTGGAGTTGTTACTTGGGGCCCACCAGTGGAGTTGGTACATGGGGCCCACCAGGGGCGGTGATTCTTGGGGCACACCAGTGGAGTGGAGTCCTGGGGCCCCACCAGTAGAGTTGATTCTCAGGGGCCCACCAGTGAAGTTGATTCCTGGGGCCCAAAACTGGAGATGATTCTTGGGGACCACCAGTGAAGATGATTCTTGGGGCCCAACAGTGGTGATGATTCTTGGGACCCACCAGTGAAGTTGACTCCTGGAGCCAACCGGTGGAGATGATTCTTGGGGTGCACCACTCGAGTTGATTCTTCGGGTGCACCTTTTGAGTTGATACCTGGGGCCCAATAGTGCAGTTTGGGCCCACCAGTGGGGTAGATTCTTGGGCTACTGCATATGACTCTTGCTTTCTGCCTCTCGTTCTCTACATTTCTCCCTTAAAAACAGCTTAAGGCCACCATGCCCAGGGTTGATTTTTGGATGGTCAGTTATATACTTTATTTTGACTGCCCCTTATATCCATGTAGTCTCCACTAGCGTAATGTCCGAGGCTATTTTCAATTGTTTTTGGAGCAAATTATTTTGGCTCAGATTGCTCCAATTGAATATTCGGGGCCTCTGTCCAGTGAATCTCGCTGTATTTCATGTGCAATGAATATTGCTTGTAGCCCCTTATAATTCATGTAAATACGGTCTGTAGCCCTATTTTATGTATGAATGCCTCTATTCTTTCCTATATATCCTTCCTGTGCCCATTTGTGCCCCATCTATATCTTGCCTCTACACTCTTCTGATTTACATTAATCCTGCTGACTGCTTCCCCTCATAAATCCGTGAAGCACACCAAGAAGGATCCAATATGATGTAAGGTTCCCAGGTGTGATGGCGCCCCTTGCCCTCTATTTTCCTGCCTCCACATTTCACATCTGTGTTTTTATCTCTACATCAAAAACATCCTGTGATTAATGGCAGTGACACGTGGCCGGAGCTCCAGCTGTTTGGCCTGACGAGTAGACCGAAAGTCCTCTGACGTATACTTGACCCAGACTTCATACAGAACTGGCACTTACTGCAGATATTTGGGTAGTTTAATAGGGCACACCACTTAAAATTGAGATGACAGGCATTCATTTCCCACACTGATTGTAGATTTTATACAGGACAGGCTCCATGTAGGTCAAGGCGGCTATGACAGCAAATATTTGTCATAAGTACAACCCTCCTGCAGATGACATCGTCTGAAGAATTTCTTACCAAATTTGATCTAGCTGGTTACCGTTTCTAAAGAGTCCATAAGAATCCGTATCTATTCTGTAAAGGTTCTCCCAGGCTTGGACTAGCCCACAGCAGAGCAGGGGAAACCTGTGATGGGCCCCTAAGCATGGTGGACCACTGAAAAAAGCAGGAATAGGGCTGCAAACTATTTAAGGAGAAAGGCAGAGAAAGAGACTCAGACAGCAAGAGTCATGTGTAGTAGTTGTAGGGTGGGCCTCAAGAATCAATCCTACTGGTGGGCCCCAAGAATGAACTACACTGCTGGGCTCCAAGGACTAACCACTGGTGGGCCCCAAGAATCAACTCCACCAGTGAGCCTCAAGAATCAACTCCACTGGCAAGCCCCAAGAATCAACTCCACCGGTGAGTCCTAAAAATCAACTCCACTGGTGGGCCCCAAGATACAATGCCACTGGTGAGCCCCAAGGACCAAATCCATTGGTGGGCCCCAAGAATCAATTCCACTGGTGAGCCCCAAGGACCAAATCCATTGGTGGGCCCCAAGAATCAACTCCACTGGTGGACCACGAGATTCAACTCCACTGGTGAGCCCAAAGAATCAACTCCACTGGTGGGCCCCAAGAATCAACTCCACTGGTGGGTCCCAGGAATCATCTCCATTGGTGGACTTCAGGAATCAACTCCACTGGTGTGCTCCAGGAATCAACTCCACTAGTGGACTTCAGGAATCAATGCCACTGCTGGGCCCCATGAATCAACTCCCCTGGTGGAATTCAAGAGTCATCTCCACTGGTGGGCTCCAGGAATCAACTACACCGCCGGGCTCCAAGGACTAACTCCCCTGCTGGGCCTCAAGAACCAACTCCACCTTTGAGCCCCAAGAAACAACTCCACGGGGGGCCCCAAGAATCAACTCCACTGGCGGTCCCCAAGAATCAACTCCCCTGGTGGGCCCCAAAAATCAACTCCACTGGTGTGCCCCAGGAATCAACTCCAATGGAGGGCCCCAAGAGTCATCTCCACTGGTGGGCCCTAAGAATCAACTCCACTGGTGGGCCCTAAGAATCAACTCCACTGGTGGACCCCAGAATCAGCTCCACTGGTGGACCCCAAGAATCAACTCCACTGGTGAGCCCCAAGGACCAAATCCATTGATGGACCCCAAGAATCAATTCCATTGCTGAGCCCCAAGAATCATTTCCACTGGTGGACCCCGAATATCAACTCCACGGATGGCCCCCGAGAATCAACTCCACTGCTGGGCCCAAGAATCAACTCCACTAGTAGGACCAAGGCATCCCAGTTTGATACTGGGTTCTCCAGTTTAGATGAACCTTCTTTCATATACCTTAGTAGGAAATTTTGATTAGTAGATGAGGAACCTCATCTCTTGGCTACATAGAGTGTCTCTTTCCTGTCCTGCATTACAAAGACAACCTACCATTTTGAATGGACACTGTGTAATGCTTCATTTCCCCTGTGGTGGCGCTGCAGAGAAATTGTACACTTACTGCCAGGTTTTTTCTCAAATTCTAGCTAATTGCTGGGGGTTCCAGTAGGAGGACATTTTGTGATCAGTTAATTGTTATTGAGGACCCTTCTAACATATAGGAATTGTCCTAAACAGAGAACCCCTTTAAGTGTCATGTGACACCTTTTTCGGCTGAATGATGTTCGTTTGAAGTTTCCACTCACCTCTTCTCAATCAGGACTCTATATGGGCCCTTCCATGTATATGAACATTTTCTACAATTGGAGAACCAATGCTGGTGAGGGGCTTGAAGTCCATTAGTGAGCATTAATGTAGAGATGCCATGCCATGTTTGAAGACCTCAGCTTCTCCTCTTCTCTCTTTTCTTTTACGCCTCTCCTGACTCCTTGTCTCGCCATCTACCTTGTTTAAACTACTCCCATTGACATCAGGCCGTTGCATCATCTCCTGATTATGTCCATTATAAGACGTGTAAGGTCCGCAGCCTCCGTGCTGGGACTCTGGAGAAGCTGGTGGAGAACATTCTGGTGGAGTATCAGGGAAATGATCCTGGGTATGTGCCTACCTTCTTGAGCACCTACCGTGCCTTTACCTCACCTGAAAAGGTCCTGGAGCTTCTACTAGACAGGTGGGGGCAACAACAAAAAACATACTTCTTCTTAGCTTATTTTTTTCTATCCATTAAACTATCAATTTTTTTTCTACTGACTTCAACTTCTTCTCTGTCATTGGTTATGTTGGTTAAAGGTCCAAGTGACATCATAATTATGTAGTATCAAGACAACCAGGTGATTAGCACCAAAAAGATGAGAAACACCAGCTAGGACCCTATAACATGGATAATTACAATGGCCATCCTTACCTCCACCAGTCAGTACGGTTCCTTCACCCATTTGAGTAAACTTCCCTCAGGGCTCACCTTCAAAATCTCACACAACACCAATATGAAGTAGACCCTAGGGGCAAGTAATTGACTTTAAAATCAACTCCAAGTGAAGTATCAGAGAAGTGATACTTCACTGCATATATGCCCACCTTCTTGAGCACCAACCGTACCTTACTTGAAAAGATCCTGGAGCTTCTACTAGATGGGTAGGAGCAACAAAAATCATACTTTATTAACTCCAAGTGTGATAAACCTTTAGGGCCATTATAGTTAGAGTCTGGGCCCAGCAGATGTTTGTCTAGTTGACCAATTCAACCTTGCATCTAGTGGTTTCTAGGGCATGGTGTGATCTATTTGAACCATGAGTTTAGCTAGGGGAAACATGGCAAGGCCATGTGTTTTGGGGTCCAGGAAGGGGTGCCCTCAAGCTAATTTGTCTCGACCAAGGTATTTAGATACAGTGTCCCTACAGAAAATTAAATCTTTGCCCCCATGGGAAGAAGGAAATTCAAGCTTCAACATTAGTTCACATCACAGAATTCCTTAGTATTGTTGTTGCCAGTGTCTCCCATTGACTTGACCAAATCCAATCACCCAATTACAGCCTCTTAGATTTGCAAATCAACTTTTTATCCATCTGCCATTTGTATACTTTGGCAGAACCATTAAAAATGTTGGTCGTTTGCTTTACATTAATGTGAATGACAAGTTGGCAGATCGGCTAATTGGGCGGACGCCCGTCTCTAGACCCTACTTGACAGATTTGTATAATTTATTATAAAGCCCCATTGATTTCAGGGTGCTGTCCATTCAAGGGGGGTTAAATACATCACATAAGTCCAAACAAAGTACAATGGCAATAATGACTAACAACTGGAAGAGAAGACCCTGCCTGCAAAGACTTACAATCTAAGGTTAATCCACAGATTAATGAAACACATCAAGCCTCATGTTCCAAAACTTTCTTAGAGAGAAATATACTCCTGTAGCTCAAAATCCACATAACCAACAGTGAATTCTGAATTCCAAACATTTTTTATCATTTCTTCTTCAGGCATCTTGAAAAAGTTGGTGACAAGGAGCCAACAACGCCTGGCAGCCCTGTTCCAGACACTCCATCTGTGCAGAGGTCAGTGCCACATATATCATATATACAGAACATACTAGGTTTTGTCAACTTTTTCCTATAGGAGAAGTTTTCTTAAAGGGGAAATTCATCCTTAGGCAACCTCACAAGTCTTGGTGATCTCTACTGATTCTCAAACAAAAGAGTTCTACTATATCTAAAACCTTTCAGGCATAACCCTGTCAGGTTAGGGCTCAATTAAGGTTGGTTGTGGCCAATGGAGAAAAATTCTCATGGGGTTGGTCTTCCCACCACTTGGACCATGGCCTCACATATAGGAGAAGCCATCTAGGCCATTGACTCTCTTAAACATTAACAGATTGAGCCACAAACATGTATGGTCACCACTCCACCTCTTTTCAGCTGGAGAACATCCTCGGATACTCATCAAATGGTTGGTGAAAGAGGTTTTTCAGGATCCTGAGGTATCTGTGCCCCATGTCCCATGAGCCACGCTTATAAGGTTCAATTTTGTCTTGAGGTACACTTTCAGAATTGGTATGATTGAAAAAAATCAGTAAACCAAATGAGACTGTTTTGTTTCTGTTCTGTCTGAAACCCTTCAAGCGTAACCATATCAAGTCAGGGCCCAATTAAGGTTGGTTGTGGTCGTTGGAGAAAAATTCTTGTTATTTTGGCCTTCTCACCTCTTGGACCCTGACCCCACATATAGGAGAAATCTATAGAGCCAACTAGGACATTGACCCTCCTAGACTTCAATAAGTTTGAATAGTCATCAGGGAGGGTGGGTAGATGAGGTTCCTCAGGTTCCCATGGTGGCCATACCCCATGTGCCACACTAACAGGGTTCATTTTTTTCAGAATTGTCATGGTCGAAAAAAATCAATAAACTAAATGAGACTGTTATGTTCCTATCATCTTAGAGTGGTACGTGGTGTCCTCCAGACTTGGTTGGAAAGACACCCTCAAGACTTCAGAGACTCTCCACAGTGTTTGCAGATCATCTCTTCCTACCTAAGCCAAGACAGCCGTGAGAACCCCAGCCAGCTCCTCCGCCTTGTAAAAAGCTTAGAAGAAGAGGGAGAGCAGGATTGTTCACCGAAAGGTAAGACCAACCTCCTCATATAGCATTCATATGTCTCTGAGACTCTTCCATAGTAATTATCTTTTCTTCTTAATCAGATTGGCGATCTATAACTCGACCAGCAGAAGGAGAGTGTGACACCTCTGAAAATACCACATCTTTATTATCACACCCACCGCAGGATGTGGCAGAACAACTTACACTAATAGATGTGGTAAGTACATACCATATATTACTAGGACAATGCTGGCTGTTTACATACATGATACACATGAACAGTGTTAGATTGGAGTGCATGGACCCCACCAGTGGAGAGGATTCTGGAGCCCACCAGTGGAGATGATTCTTGGGGCCTACCAGTGGAGTTGATTCTTGGGGCCTACCAGTGGAGTTGATTCTTGGGGCCCACCAGTGGAGTTGATTCTTGGGCCCCACCAGTGGAGATGATTCTTGAGACCCACCAGTGGAGATGATTCTTGGGGCTACCAGTGGAGATGATTCTTGGGGCCCACCAGTAGAGCTGGTTTTTGGGGCCACCAGTGAAGATGATTCTTGGGTCCACCAGTGGAGATGATTCTTGGGGCCCACCAGAGGAGAGGATTACTGGGGCCCACCAAAGGAGATGATTCTTGGAGCCCACCAGTGAAGCTGATTCTGTGGCCCAGCAGTGGAGTTGATTCTTGGGCCCCAGCAGTGGAGTTGATTCTTGGGGCCCACCCTTGGAGGTGATTCTTGGAGCCCCACCAGAGCGGTTGATTCTTGGTGCCCATCAGTGGAGTTGATTCTTGGGGCCACCAGTGGAGTTGATTCTTAGGACCCGCGAGTGGAGATGATTCTTGGGGCCTAGCAGAGGAGATGATTACTGGGGCCACCAGTGGAGTTGATTCTTGGGACCCATGAGTGGAGATGATTATTGGGGCCCACCAGTGGAGTTGATTCTTGAAGCCAACCATTAAAGTTGATTCATAAGTTTTACTACCTAAGTTGATTCTTGGGGCCCACCAGTGGAATTGACTCTGGGGGCTCACCAGTGGAGTTAATTCCGGGGGCTCATCAGTGAAATTAATTCTTGGGGGCTACCAGAGGAGATTATTACTGGGGCCCACCAGTGGATTTGATTCTTGGAGCCCACCAGTGAAGCTGATTCTGGGGCCCACAAGTGGAGTTGATTCTTGGGGCCCCACCAGTGGAGTTGATTCTTGGAGCTAACCAGTAAAGTTGATTCATAAGGCTTACTACCTAAGTTGATTCTTGGGGCCCACCAGTGG
The DNA here is from genome assembly GCA_025379985.1 of Phyllomedusa bahiana. Taxonomy (NCBI): domain Eukaryota; kingdom Metazoa; phylum Chordata; class Amphibia; order Anura; family Hylidae; genus Phyllomedusa; species Phyllomedusa bahiana. The sequence goes on from JAODAL010036082.1 coordinate 26,380, forward strand.
AGTTCATTCTGGGGGCTCATCAGTGAAATTAATTCTGGGGGCCCTCCAGTGGAGTTGATTCTGTGGGCTCGTCAGTGAAGATGATTCTTGGGGCCACCAATGGAGTTCATTCTGGGGGTCTACACCACAACTAGTGTACATGCCTGTTGCTTTCTGCCTCTTTTTCTCTGCCCTTCTTCCCAAAAAGCAAAAAGGCCCACCATACCCAGGGGCCTGCTGGGGGTTTCTCCTGTTCCCCGTGGCCCAGTCCAAGCCAGCTCATGGGACCACGCCATTGCTAAACAGCATTTGCCTCAAAATTTGCCCTCAGAGAGACATGTTTTTATATATATATATATATATATATATAAAAATATTATATTATATATATATATATATTATATATATATTTATATATATATATATATATATTCTATCCTACTTTAGGAAATACAAGGAATTCTGTTGGTTAATATCTCCTGTCTTGCTCCAGGATCTTTTCCAGAGGTTGCAGTGTTGTCATTGTCTCGGGAGTATTTGGTCTCAGCGAGACAAGAAGGAGAACAGACATGTTGCCCCAAGTGTCCGAGCCACCGTAGCCCAATTTAATGCAGTGACAGCCTGTGTGACCGCGTCTGTCCTGAATGACATCCAGATGAAGCCACAGATGAGGGCCAAAGTGCTGGAGAAGTGGATTTCAATTGCACAGGTGTGAGCAACATACAAGCACAGGGTGACACAGACAAGAGGGAGGAGCTACTAGTATGTATGCCCCTCCGATCACAGGGTGACACAGACAGGAGGGAGGAGTTATGTGACATGAAGTCTACTCCTCCCATCACAGGGTGACAGACATAAAGGAGGAGCTATGTGACATGGAGTCTGCCCCTCCCACCACAGGGTGACACAGACAGGAGGGAGGAGCTATGTGATATGCAATCTGCTTCTCCCACCACAGGGTGACACCGACAGGAGGGAGGAGCTATGTGACATGGAGTCTACACCTCCCACCACAGGGTGACACAGACAGGAGGGTGGAGCTATGTGACATGGAGTCTGCCCCTCCCACCACAGGGTGACACCGACAGGAGGGAGGAGCTATGTGACATGGAGTCTGCCCCTCCCACCACAGGGTGACACAGACAGGAGGGAGGAGCTATGTGATATGGAGTCTGCTCCTCCCACCACAGGGTGACACAGGTTGGAGGAAGCTCTGTAACAGCCTTTTCTTTTTCCAGTACTGCAGATTTCTACGCAACTTCTCCTCACTTAGAGCCATATTGTCGGCCCTTCAGTCAAATCCTATCTACCGGCTCAAGAGAACGTGGGCGGCAGTGAGCAGGTAATGACCCAGACACTGATACCTATACAAAGCTGAGTGTGCACTCACTAATGGGAAAGCAAATTCACAAATACTCTCTAATATTGTTAACTATGATGACAAAGTTATAGGAAAGGCTTAAAAATGTTCTGACTTGTTGTCATTGGGAAACGTTCTTGGGAATGTTCCCGTGAATTTTTTCATGGAGAATCTTCATGATGAACCATTAGATTCTACCGGCACTTCAAGTCAATGAGGGAGTATAGACCCAAGTACAGATAGGGTAACTGCACATTCATCTAACCCTCTGACTGTACCTCATTGGAGGCTATGGCCACTAGTTCTACAAGCTTTGGGCATTTACAAGTAACTTAAAGTTGTCAGAAAATGACCTGTTGTTTAACTCATGTTTTTATGTTAAATACATTTTTATAGAATTTGTGGTTGTTTTTTTAAATATTTTATATCATTGTTTTTAAAAAAAAAACTGAAATCCTGCAGTTCTCACTTTGGCCACTAGGGCTATATAGTCTGACACTTCCTGTTCTGTATAGAAACTTTTCAGCAGTCTCCTCATTATCAGCACAGGCAGGATTACACTGAAAGGTGACACCAATGTGTATAGATAACACTGCTCCACCAGTCACAATAGGAGATGTCACAGCTGCCCCTCCCTGCACACTGACTTCTTCCCAGGTCACAGAGCCTAGAAAACTCTCCTATAGAAGTCAATGGGTCTGTTCCTGTACACAGGCTCCTATGTAGATGAAGGTGCTGTAAAGCATCTCTCTAAATGCTGTTAAAAGCAGTTCAGGCAAGATGGCCGCCCAAATAATCTTATACAAAAATAGAAATAAAAAATTTATAATCAGAATTTTTTTTCCATAGGGACAATCTGAACATCTTCCACAAGTTATCAGCCATCTTCTCGGATGAAAACAACCACGAGATGAGCCGGGAAATCCTGACCAAGGTAAATCTATTTGTAATGATAGATGGGGTTTTGTAAGCGGATGAGGTTACATACAAAATTTGATTTTTTTTGTTCCATAAACAGCGCCATTCCTGGGCTGTGTCTGGTATTGCAAGCTTTATTCCATTTAAAGGGGTGTTCCCACCATAGACTTTAATGGCTTACTGGTAAGTTATACCATCAAACTCCCATCTATCTCAGGAATGGGCCCCCGAAAGTGACGGTTTAGAATGGAGAACCGGTCACGCTTCTTTCTCTTCTATGGGAATTCCGAGTATAGAACATTCTGCTCCCCTGTACTGGGAACTCCCATAGAACAGAATGGAGAACACAGCGCTCCCCTGTACTGGGAACTCCCATAGAACAGAATGGAGAACACATCACTCCCCTGTACTGGGAACTCCCATAGCACAGAATATAGAAAACAGCGCCCCCATGAACAGGAAACTCCCATAGAACAGAATGGAGAGAACACAGCGCTCTCCTGTACTGGGAACTCCCATAGAACATAATGGAGAACACATCACTCCCCTGTACTGGGAACTCCCATAGAGGAGAATGGAGAACACAGTGCTCCCCTGTACTGTGAACACCCATAGAACAGAATGGAGAACACAGTGCTCCCCTGTACTGGGAACTCCCATAGAGCAGAATGGAGAACTCAGCGCTCCCCTGTACTGGGAACTCCCATGGAACAGAATAGAGAACACAGCGCTCCCCTGTACTGGGAACTCCCATAGAACAGAATGGAGAACACAGCGCTCCCCTGTACTGGGAACTCCCATAGAACAGAGTGGAGAACACAGCGCTCCCCTGTACTGGGAACTCCCATAGAACAGAATGGAGAGAACACAGCGCTCTCCTGTACTGGGAACTCCCATAGAACAGAATGGAGAACACATCACTCCCCTTTAATGGGAACTCCCATAGAGGAGAATGGAGAACACAGTGCTCCCCTGTACTGTGAACACCCATAGAACAGAATGGAGAACACAGTGCTCTCTTGTACTTTGAACTCCGATAGAACAGAATGGAGAACGCAGCGCTCCCCTGTACTGGGAACTCCCATGGAACAGAATAGAGAACACAGCGCTCCCCTGTACTGGGAACTCCCATAGAGGAGAATGGAGAACACAGCGCTCCCCTGTACTGGGAACTCCCATAGAAGAGAATGGAGAACACAGGGCTCCCCTGTACTGGGAACTCCCATAGAAGAGAATGGAGAGAACACAGTGCTCCCCTGTACTTGGAACACTCATAGAACAGAATGGAGAACGCAGCGTTCTCCAATTATGGCAAAATCATAACATTTCTAGCTGTGATTTTGGCCACGTGGTCAGTAAAAGGCCAAGATGTCCCTTAAGATTGTATAATAGCCCAGCTCCTTCTTTAGCACTGAGGGTGGGTGGCTAGGGTGCTGGATTAGGGCTGGTGGAGCCTATAAGTTCCTGGTGGAGATGCGTGCCGGAGCTCTGAATCCAAGATGGCGCCCACTCCCTGGCTCCGTCCTATGGGGAAAGTTGAGAGCCAATCTTTCTGTGTCTGGACCTCGTCTATCCCTGCTTGCTGAGTCTAGGCTCTCGCAGACCACATAAAATAACATGGTTGGCCAGTTTCACCAGGCGGGCCTTGAGTTTGACCCATGTGACCTAAAGACTAAGTAAGTCCCAATCAGGGATGAAGTAGAGGTAGGACACTCAAGGCACATGTCCACCACTATCAAAGATGGTCACACATTTCTCCATTTATCCACATGTACAGCCACCCCTAATACATATGGGGTCACATAGGATCCTAGTAATGGGATATGGGCACCCTACAAAAATTTTTGCCTAGGGCCTACATCAGTTTTTTACTGTTTACTCTAGGACCACTATCTACTTGGGATAACATGCTGCTATACTTTTATCTGTAAAGAAGCGTGTGCAAAAGTAATCACATCCACACAATTGTGATATAATACTATACTAGTTACAGGGCAGTGCCTATAAAATAGCGCCAATGTCATAGCAGTGCCCAACACAGTCGTCCCCCATCTGCCGGCTACAGTGCCCCTATAAAATAAAACATGGCTATAAGATGTCCTCTTAAGATTTCCTCTTCTCTAACAAGAACATACATGGTAGCAGTCAATCAGCAGCCAGTTATGTGTGTCTGTCACTTCCTGTTCCCCTGTCTACAGTCATAGATTGTTCAGGGGTGACGTACAGAGGTGCTTGAAGGTTTGTGAACCCGTCAGGATTTCCTATAATTCTACCTAAATTTGACCAAAAACTACATCAGATTTTCACATAAGTCTTAAGAGTAGGTAGGAACAGCCAAAATCGAACAAGTAAATAGAAAATATTAGGTTTGGTCATTTATTTATTGTGGCTGAAGATCCAATAAATCCAATAAGGTGTTTCCAATCATCCCATTGATTGGAAACACCTGACCAAGTTCGCCCTCAAACTATCTGCTAACCCTATAGGTTGACATACTTTTGCTAGAGGGCGGAATTGGTCAGGTGTTTCCAATCAATGGGATGACAATCAGGTGTGAGTAGGCGACCTGTTGTAGTTAAAGAAAAGTGATCCATCAAAGTCTGATCTTCTCAACACACATTTGATTTGTCTATTATGGCATGAACAAGATTTGTTGGTGCTCATCAGGCTGGAAAAGGTTACAAAGCCATCTCTAGGTAGTCTGGACTCCACCAATCCACAGCTGGAGAGATTGTATACAATGAAGGAAATTTAAGACCATTATCCCCCTATCCAGGAGTGGTCGACCAGCAAAGATCGCACCAAGAGCAAGACACATAGTCCAAGAGGTCACAAAGAAGCCCAATGCAACCAAAGGCTTATCTCATATTAGCTAATGTAGATGTACAAGAGTCCTTCATCAGGAAAAGAGACTGAGAAACAATGGTATACAGCATGGCGGGATTGCCAGGAGAAAGCTGGTGCTCTCCAAAAAGAACGTTATTGCCCATCTGCAGTATGCTGAAGATCACCTGGACGAGCCAGAAGGCTAGACTAGAACAATGTTTTGTGGAAGGATGAGACCAAGACAGAGTGTTCTGGTTTAAGTGAAAAGCTTTATGTTGGAGGATGTAAAACACTGCATTACAGCATAAAAAGCTCACACCATCTGTGATACATGGTGGTGGCATTATCATGGATCATACCAACTGTGACACACACTGGTGGTAATATAATGGATCATACCATCCGTGACACATGCTGGTGATAGTATCATGAAGCATACCATCTGTGACACACGGTGGTAGTAGTATAATGGATCATACCTTCTGTGACACATGGTGGTAGTAGTATAATTTATCATACCTTCTGTGACACATGGTGGTGGTAGTATCATGGATCGTACCATCTGTGACACACGGTGGTAGTGGTATAATGGATCATACCTTCTGTGACACATGGTGGTGGTAGTATCATGGATTATACCATCCGTGACACATGATGGTGGTAGTATCATGGATTATACTATCTGTGACATATGGTCATGGTAGTATCATGGATCATACCATCTGTGACATACAGTGGTTGCATTATCATGGATCATACCAACTGTGACACACGGTGGTGGTAGTATAATGAATCACACGATCTGTGACACATGGTGATGGCAGTATCATGGATCGTACCATCTGTGACACATGATGGTGATAGTATAATGAATTATACCATCTGTGACACATGGTGGTGGCAGTATCATGGATCGTACTATACCATCTGTGACACATGGTGGTGATAGTATAATGGATCATACTATCTGTGACACATGAGGATGGTAGTATCATGGATCGTACAATCTGTCACACACGGTGATAGTAGTATCATGGATCATACCATCTGTGACACACAACGGTGGTTGTATCATGAATTGGACCTGTTTTGCTGTATCTGGGCCGGGATGGCTTGATGGGACAAAAAATTCTGAATTCTACTAGCAAATTCCACAGGAATATGTCAGGACATCTGTTTATGAGCTGAATCTCAAGGGAACATGGGTAATGCAGCAAGACAACAACCCTGACCACACAAGTAGTTCTACCACAGAGTGGTTACAGAAGAAGGATGTTAAAGTTCTAGAACAGCCAAGTCCCAGTCCTGACCATCATACAGTAGAAATGTTGTGGAAGGACCTGAAGCGAGCGGATCATGAGAAGAAACCACCAACGTAACAGAGGTGAAGCTGAAGTGTACAAAGGAATCGGCTAAAATTCCTGCAAGGACTAATCAGCGATTAGCAGCGAGGCGGTCATACCGGATACTGAGAGCCAGGACTTGGACAAGGTATTCTGGTGCCCTAAGCCAGTGGTCTGCAAACTGCGGCTCTCCAGCTGTTGGGAAACTACAACTCCCATCATGCCCACTGTTATAGATTATATAAATGCATGATGGGAGTTGTAGTTTCCCAACAGCTGGAGGGCCGCAGTTTGAGAATGCCTGCTCAAGGGAAAAGAGCTAGGACCCTGTAGTGCCACCTATAGGATGTAGCGTATTCAAGTTACATCCCACTCACTGAGCTTTGGAATATTTCTGGGTATAAAGCCAAACCATATATCCATCTGCATACAATTGTTTCAGGATGTTTGCCCCTCGTCAACAGCTGGAGGGCCGCAGTTTGAGGATGCCTGCTCAAGGGAAAAGAGCTAGGACACTGTAGTGCCACCTATAGGATGTAGCGTATTCAAGTTACATCCCACTCACTGAGCTTTGGAATATGTCTGGGTATAAAGCCAAACCATATATCCATCTGCATACAGTTGTTTCAGGATGTTTGCCCCTCGTCAATAGCTAGAGGGCCGCAGTTTGAGGATGCCTGCTCAAGGGAAAAGAGCTAGGACACTGTAGTGCCACCTATAGGATGTAGCGTATTCAAGTTAGATCCCACTCACTGAGCTTTGGAATATGTCTGGGTATAAAGCCAAACCATATATCCATCTGCATACAGTTGTTTCAGGATGTTTGCCCCTCGTCAACAGCTGGAGGGGCCGCAGTTTGAGGATGCCTGCTCAAAGGAAAAAGAGCTAGGACACACTGTAGTGCCACCTATAGGATGTAGCGTATTCAAGTTACATCCCACTCACTGAGCTTTGCAATATGACTGGAAATAAAGCCAAACCATATATCCATCTGCATACAGTTGTTTCAGGATGTTTGCCCCTCGTCAACAGCTGGAGAGCTGCAGTTTGCAGTCCACTGCGCTAGGCAAACAAGGCATATAGCGCCCTCCAATGGAAAATTCAGCCTACCCCATACCTCCTTGCATCCTGTTCCTGTCTGGGACGAAGTGGCGTCCTACTTTCGCCTAACCGTTGTCCCAGCCCTGCTGAGAGCAATGGTTCACACACTTTTGTGATATTGGATCATTTCTCTGAATAAATGACCAAGTCTGTTGCTTTAGACTCATTTGATTTGGTTTTCTTTGTCTACTTTCAGGACTTTATCTACTTTAGGTCAAATTTATGCCAAAAATTCTGAAGGGTTCACAAACTTTCAGGCACGGCTGTACATATACCATAGGTGTGCGTATGATCCGTCTTATGTCGCCTTTACTTCTTACAACAGGATGAGATCCCGCTGCGCAGGACAAACAGTGCCCGTAACGAGCCCCGTCCGCTCCAGAGGTCGGCGTCGCAGGTCCGCTCCACGGTAGGTCAGAGAGACAATAAGGCTCTTGCACGGTTGGCTGCCGCTCAATGCTGCTGTGACATGGAAATGAGTAACTAGTCCTGTTGTGTAATATTAACCCTGTGAGGGAGCCGGGGTTCACACAGGGCAGCTGCACCTAACACAATACACCAGCATACCTCCCAACTGTCCCTATTTTGGAGGGACAGTCCCTATTTTTAACCCTTGTCCCTCTGTCCCTCTTTGCTCTATAAATGCTCTACTTTCTCATTTGAGAAATAGATTTCTGTCAATAAACTGACTATCTTGCTTTAAAAAATATCTGATTGCTTCCCCGCTGTATATTACAGAACAATTTACTTAATATTTCACCATTGGACACAATGCAATCCTGAGAATGTGTCCCTTTTTGGCTGTCTAAAAAGTTGGCATGTATGTGTATGGGCGTGGTTAGAGGCGTGTCTTATGATGTCATGTGTTTGGGCGTGGTTAGAGTCGTGGCCTGATGTGTCCCTCTTTGCAATCTCTAAAAATTGGGAGGTATGCACCAGTGTCACTGTGCTGTATACCATGGTGGTAGGATTCCAATAGTCCGCCATGATACCGTAGTATTGGAATTTTTATGTGACACATAGGAACCGAAATCTCAAAGGAACCCAGGAGCTTACAATCTAATCCCCCGCCCCCATCTTTCTCACGTTTTCATTTATAATCACAATCATTTTTAACTTATTTACTTTAAGGGTTAATATTTCTTAGACTTATGGGAAAATGTTATGTCCATGCAGCAGCTGAGGTGCCCAGCAGACCAGACACCTTAAAGGGGTTTAGAAAACAAACTGATCCGCACCGAAATCCTTGGAATATTTCAAAAGGCTTTATTCATCCAATATAGATTAAAATCCAGAGACCAAGGACATCATAAGACAGGTAGCTGAAACTGTAACAACCAACGCGTTTCGCTCTATACGATCTTAATCATGGCTATATAACCTCTTACAAATGACCAGATTTATATATGGTCTTCAATACACGTCACATTTCAACAAACTTTATCAATAACTAACAATACACAACAATAAAAACAATTCTATTATATCTAGATCACGTCACATTTCAACAAACTTTATCAATAACTAACAATACACAACAATAAAAACAATTCTATTATATCTAGAATACGTCACATTTCAACAAACTTTATCAATAACTAACAATACACAACAATAAAAACAATTATATTATATCTAGGTCACGTCACATTTCAACAAACTTTATCAATAACTAACAATACACGACAATAACAATTCTATTATATCTAGAATACGTCACAAATTTTAACAAACTTTTTCAATAACTAACAATACACAAAAATAAAAACAATTATATTATATCTAGGTCACGTCACATTTCAACAAACCCTTTTTCAATAACAACAATACACAACAATGAAAAAAAATTCTATTATATCTAGTCACGCAATTTCAACAAACTTATCTAACTAACAAACACAACAATAAAAACAATTCTTTATATCTAGATCACTCGCATTTCAACAAAACTATAATAACTAACAAAACACAAAAATAACAATTTATTTTATCTAGAATACGTCACTTTTCAACAAACTTTTCAAAAAAAACAATACACAACAAAAAACAATTTTATTAATCTGGTCACGTCACATTTCAAAAAACTTTATCAAAAACTAACAATACCAACAATAAAAACAATTCTATTATATCTAGGGCACGCACATTTCAAAAACTTTTCAATAATAACAAACACAACAAAAAAACAATTTTTCATTAGATCACGTCGCATTTCAACAAACTATCAATAATAACATACAAACAAAAAAAAAAATTTTATTATATCTGAATACGTCACATTTCAACAAAAATTTATCAATAACTAACAATACACAACATAAAAACAAATTTTATTATATCTAGGGCACGTCACATTTCAAAAAAACTTTTTTCAATAACTAAAATACACAACAAAATAAAAAAAATTTAAATTTTGGGACGTCAATTTCAACAAAATTTATCAATAACAACAAAACAACAATAAAAACAATTCTATTCATATAGTCAATCCATTTAACAAACTTTATCAATAACTAACAAAACACAACAATAAAAAAAAATTTAATTTTAATTTGATCACGTCACTTTCAACAAACTCTATCAAAACTAACAAAATACAAACAATAAAAACAATTCATTGTATTAATCCTCGCATTCTACAAAATTTATCATAACAACAATACAAACTAAAAACAATTCTATTAATTTGGTCACGTCACATTTCAACAAACTTTATCAATAAATACAATACACAACAAAAACAATTCATTTTAAATTTGAAAATTCCATTTCAAAAACTTTATCAAAAACAACAATACACAACAATAACAAATTTTTTTAAACTAAATATTCACATTTAACAAAACTTTATCAAAAAACTAACAATACCCCAAACAATAAAAACAATTTATTATATCTAGATCACTTGCATTTCAAAAAACTTTATCAATAACTAACAATCACAATAAAAACAATTCTATTATATCTAGATCACGTCGCATTTCAACAAACTTTACAAAACTAACTATACACAACAATAAAATTCTATTATTTTAGAATACATTTCAACAAACTTTTCAATAACTAACAATACACAACAATAAAAACAATTTTTTTATATCTAGGTCACGTCCTTTCAACAAACTTTTTTCAATAATTAAAAATACCAACAATAAAAAATTTATTTTAAAACTTTGGTCAAACAATTTAACAAACTTTATCAAAAACTAACAATACACAACAATAAAAACAATTTATTTATCTAGGTCAGTCACATTTCAACAAATTTATCAAAACTAACAATCACAAAAATAAAAACAAATTTTTTTATCGGGCCCTACATTTCAACAAAATTTATCAATAACAAACAATACACAAATAAAAAAAATTTATTATATTAGAAACCCCGTCACATTTCAACAAACTTTACAAAAACTAAATATAACAAAAAATAAAAAAAATTTTTATTTATTAGATCGCGTCGATTTCAACAAAATTTATCAATAATAAAAATACACAACAAAAAAAACAATTTTTTTATATCTAGTCACTCACTTTCAACAAACTTTTCAATACTAACAATACGCAAAATAAAAAAAAATTTATTTACCCAGATCACGTACTTTCAACAAACTTTTTCAAAACTAAAAATACACAATAAAAACAATTTATTTATCAGATAGTCGCTTTTAACAAACTTTTCAAAACTAACAATACACAAAAAAACAATTCATTATATCGAATACATTTCAACAAACTTTATCAATAAAGTAAAATACACAAAAAATAAAAACAATTCTATTAATCTAGGTCCGTACATTTCAAAAAACTTTATCAATAATAACAATACACACAAAAAAAACAATTCTATTAAATTTGGTAATCAATTTCAACAAACTTTAAACATAATAACAAAACAACAAAAAAAACAATTCTATTATATTTGAACCTCCTTTTTAATAAAAATTTTTATCAATAATAAAAATACACAATAAAAACAATTTATTATTCTAGTCCCTTTGTATTTCAACAAACTTTATCAATAACTAAAAATACCAACAATAAAAACAATTCTATTTTATCTAGATCAGTCACATTTCAAAAAACTTTATCAATAAATAACAAAACACAAAAATAAAAACAATTCTTTATATCTAGGTCAGTCACTTTAACAACTTTATCTTTAAAAATACAATACCAAAAATAAAAACAATTCTTTATATCTAATCCGTCCATTTCAAAAAACTTTATCAATAACTCACAATAACAATAAAAACAAATTTATTATATCTAGATCCGTCGCATTTCAACAAAAATTTACCAATAACTAACAATACACAAAAATAAAAACAATTCTTTATACTTGAATGTTTATTATGATTAAGTTTGTTGAAATGGACGTGACCAAGATATAAAAGAATTGTTTTTTATGTTGTTATTTTTGTTATTGAAAAGTTTGGTGAAAGTGACGTGTATTGAAGACCATAAAAAATCTGGTCATTTTTAAGAGGTTTTAACCATGATTAAAATCGTATAGATCGAAACGCGTTGGTTGTTACAGTTTCAACTACCTGTTTATGATTCCTTTTCTCTGGATTTTAATTTTAAATTTGGATAATAAAGCTTTTGAAATTTTTTCCCCAAGGATTTCGGTGTGGATCAGTTTGTTTTCTAAATTGCATCAGCTGTGGGATCTTGCACGAGGGTGGTGAGCTGTTCCATTTCTTCTGTTCCTTTAAAGGGGGGTTTTCCTATTTAGAATTCAGGAAAAATCAAGGGGCATTTATAAACTGTAACATTATCTTAAGAGGGGGGCCTAAAATTTTCTGCTCCTGGCTTGGGTTGTACTCAGAATGCAATTGAAATGAAAAGGAGGGCAGGGCATGCGCATTTTTTTTCCTACCATGTTCTTGGGTTTACACAAAACTTTTTTTAAATGAACAGAGGTGGGGCAGCGCATGCGCAGTTTTCTCCATCCATGTGCTTTGTTGTACTCAGAACTGCCACTGAAATGAACGAAGAGGTGGCAGTGCATAAGCAGTTTTCTCCATCCATGTACTTGGTTGTACTCAGAACTGCCATTGAAATTAAAAGAGAGGTGGCAGCGCATGCTCGGTTTTCTCCATCCATGTGCTTGGTTGTACTCAGAACTGCCGTTGAAATGAACAAAGAGATGGCGGCGCATGTGCAGTTTTCTTGATCCATGTGCTGGGCTGTAAACAGAACTTCCACTGAAATGAATAGAGAGATGGCAGCGCATGCGCAGTTTTTTCCATCCATGTGCTTGGTTGTACACAGAACTGCCATTGAAATGAACAGAGAGGTGGCAGTGTATGTACAGTTTTCTCCATCCATGTGCTTGGTTGTACTCAGAACTGCCATTGAAATGAAAAGAGAGGTGGCAGCGCATGCGCATTTTTCTCCCACTATGTTCTTGGTTGTACACAGAACTTTTATTAAAATGAACAGAGGGGTGGCAGCGCATGCGCTGTTTTCTTGATCCATGTGCTTGGCTGTACACAGGACTTCCATTGAAATGAACAGAGAGGTGGCAGCGCATGCGCAGTTTTCTTGATCCATGTGACTTCCATTGAAATGAACAGAGAGGTGGCGGCGCATGTGCAGTTTTCTCCATCCATGTGCTCGGTTGTACTCAGAACTTCCATTGAAATGAACAGGGAAGAGGCAGCGCATGCGCGGTTTTCTCCATCCATGTGCTTGGTTGTACTCAGAACTTCCACTTAAATGAACAGAGAGGTGGCGGCGCATGTGCAGTTTTCTCCATCCATATGCTTGTACTCAGAACTGCCATTGAAATGAACAGAGAGGTGGCAGCGCATGTGCAGTTTTCTCCTACCATGTTCTTGGTTGTACACAAAACTTTTATTGAAATGAACAGAGAGGTGGCAGCGCATGCGCAGTTTTCTTGATCCATGTGACTTCCATTGAAATGAACAGAGAGGTGGCGGTGCGTGTACAGTTTTCCTCTATCCATGTGCTGGGTTGTACACCAGAACTTCCTTTTGAAATGAACAGAGAGATGGCAGCACATGCGCAGTTTTATTCATCCATGTGCTCGGTTGTACACCAAACCTCCATTAAATTAACAGAGAGTCAGCGCATCTTGGGTTTTCCATGTGCCCGGTTTTTACCAGAACTTCGATTGAAATGATAGAGAGATGGGAGCACATGCACTATTCCTCCATCCATGGTGCTTGATTGTACACAGAACTTCCATGAAATGAACAGAGAGGTGGCAGCGCATACGGTTTTTCTCCCACCCATGTGCTTGGGTTGTACTCAGAACTGCCATTGAAATGAACAGAGAGGTGGCGGCGCATGTGCAGTTTTCTCCATCCATGTGCTTGGTTGTACTCAGAACTGCCATTGAAATGAACAGAGAGTGGCAGCTCATTTCCCCGGTTTTCTCTATCCATGTGCTCAGTTGTACTCAGAACTTCCATTGAAATGAACAGAGAGAGGCAGCTCATCACGGTTTTCTCTATCCATGTGCTTGGTTTTACTCAGAACTTCTATTGAAATGAACAGAGAGATGGCAGCGCATGCGCGGTTTTCTGTATACATGTGCTTTGTTGTACTCAGAACTTCCAGGGAAATGAACAAAGAGATGGAAACGCATGCACGGCTTTCCCCATCCATGTGCTTGGTTGTACTTACAACTTCAACTAAAATGAACAGAGAGGTGGCAGCACATTTGCAGTTTTCTCCATCTATGTGCTTGTTTTATTTCATAGAGCCTGCTCTGCACAAGCAGCTTCAGACTCTCACTTCCAGTTCAGGCTGTGAGTGGTTCTACAGCTTTGGACTCCCACTTTCTATTCAGGCTGTTGGTGGTTCTATAGCTTTAACTCTCCTCCCACTTCAATAATTCATGGCTGTGGGTGGGTCAATAGCTTTAGGCTTCCACTTCCTGTTCAGGCTGCAGTTCTACAGCTTCAGGTTCCTACTTCTTATTCAGGCTGCGATTCTACAGCTTCATACTCCCACTTCCTGTTCAAGTTTTGGGCATATTTACAGCCTTATGCTCTCACTTCATGTTCAGGCTATGGGTGGTTCTGCAGCTTCAGGTTCCCACTTCCTGTTCAGGCTATTGGCGGTTCTACAGCTTTAAGCTTCCACTTCCTGTTCAGGCTGTGGGCGGGTCTACAGCTTCAGGCTCCCACTCCTGTTCAGGCAGTGGCGTTCTACAGAGTGATTGACATTTCAGCTCTTCTACTTCCTAGCTGAGTCCAGTTTGGGGACATTGGTGATGAAGGTCTAAACGGCATAAACAAGCTTCTGTGCTGCTGATAAGACACAGCAAGGAGTGGTCATCATCCCGACCACTGCTAAAGCAGAGAGGTGGTTGGTAGTTTAGGAAACCTTGTAGAAACAAGCAGGAGATAAAATTTGCTCTAACTCTGAAAATAAGCAAAATCAGAACAGCGATGTATTTGGTAATAGTCTATATCTACCTTTGCCTACAGTTTCCAGGTTTATGGGCCAGAAAATTAGAGGTCATGTCCACCCCAGTACCTACATACACAGAGTTGAATTAAGCCAAGAAGTGAGTTCCTCACCTAACAGGCTGATACTCCCCTCTTGAGGCTTGAAAAGAGTGGCGTTGTGTTTCTGTGTTTAAAAAAACAAGTACCTCCTCTGTGATGTCATCGCTCCACCTCCCTGCACGTTCCTGATACTCAGTCTCTGTAGTTGAGCAAACATTGTTTTGCTAATCACACAGAGGAGAACTGTATTGTGCACAAGCTATATGCATTTTATTTCTCCCTCTTATTTGCTCAGAAGAGAAGATAAGCTAAGCAGGCAACCTTCTTTCATTCCTTCATGAAAGCTGCAGCAGGAGAGGGAGAGGGGCTGAGCAGAGAGCCAAGGAGGGTCTGCATGTTTATTCAGATAATTATATTACAAACAGTGGATTCTCTATACAAAAACACACATGATCTTCTCCCAAGTCCCTTCAAAGCTCATTCATGTTCCCTGCCATCAGATAAGAAGTGCAAACAACGCAAGCGCGGCCAGATCAGCTCCTGGTTGTGTCTAATGTAAACTGTCAGGAAACTAAGGGCATGTAAGGAAGGCTGTAGATCTCACAGGTTTCACTTTTTTTTAATTACATAGATTTAGAAAAGTGATTAAACCCATTTTGGAGGATCCCACGTCAACATTACATCGTGGCAAAACCCCTTTAATATTACATGTGATTGGCAGAATCTATTTTTAAATTCTCTTCTCAGTTTCCTGCAGGGT
>JAODAL010036083.1:0-42150 GCA_025379985.1 Phyllomedusa bahiana
GGGGACAGTTTTTAGAGACCTTGTATATAAATTGAGTAGTTGGTAAAAAGGGTGGTAAAAATTTTTGTGCATTTTCCCCCATGATACATTTTTTTTTTTAAACTTTTTGCCATTGCTTTTATAAAATATAGTAAACCAGCATTCCTTTTTATTTTATTCTTGGTCTTGGCTGGGAACACAGCCAGGAAGGGGAAGACAACAAAAAGGGGGAAGGGGGGGGGGGAGGTAAGTATCACTTTTTTATTTTTTTCTAAACAGAATCATCACAAAATCTAAAAAAAAAATTTAACAGGGTTTAACCCCTTTAAAAGCTTATCTATCTATCTATCGCCCTCTTTTTTCATAAAGTTTTTGTATCTCTGATCTCTATCTACAAACACCTACCAAAATTTTAAGGCTTTTTTTTTAATAAACTTTATGCTGTGTCTATAGTTTTTTTACCTTTTCAAAAACGGTACAGTTGTCAAAATTGCGCAGCTGGTTGCGGGCCCCTTAATTGCTGTGCAGTACAAAATTCTCCATCCGTTTTATGGCATTTTGGGGGCTGACTGAAAGGAAAGGGAAAATGTTACGGGGAAAAACCCACTTTTTTTCTGAGAAATCAAAGTAAAAATGAATAAACATCTGTATTTTTTAGGAAAAAATTTTTTTTGTTAGTTGCTTTATAGTTAGATTTTCGCTTTTTGCGGGTTTTAAAATTTGATTAATTTTAAGATCTTTTCAAGGTCCTTTTTATATCAATTAGTTATTTTGCCAAATCACATAGCAGAAAAATCAAACAAATGAGTCCTTTTTTTTCCTCATCATAATTTTGGGCAATTATCAAAAAAACAAGCCCCCCCGAATCGGACGCTTCAACTTTAATAATAAATTAAAAGGGGACCAAACAAAGAAAAAAAGGATCCTTTAAAATTATATACTTTATTGAATCAAAACGTAAAACCCAAAATTTAAGAACGCGGTACCAAAGATAGCCCCAATAATTTCCGACTTAAAAAGGGAACCTTTACATAGGTTGTGCCCCCTTGCGGGCAGCACCAGTGTCAGACTTTTCTTTTTTCCAGCGCTGTGTCCCTTTTTTCTGTAAGATTGTTTTTTTTAAAGGCATTTCCCCCTCAAAATCTTATCATGACAGGGTTACTCCACCCCCAAAAGGGCAAGCTCCCCCCTGAAGTTTTTCACAGTTTACCTTTTTAAAAGTAATGGGTTTTTTGTCAGTTGTGGTGGGCGGGGCCCCAGGTGGGGGGGGGTTTTTGAGAAAGAATGCACTCTAAGGACTCTTCAAATGACTCTTCTGGTGAAAATGCAGTTTTTAGCATTAAATACAGGAAAAATACAGCACTTACAGAATAAGGGACACAGGCCCTGGAAACACAGGTCTAACACAAAATTGTTCTTTCCTCAAAAGGGGGGGGCAAAAAACATGCGAAGGTTCTCTTTAAAGGGTTTTTGGGCATAAACAGAAATCGTATGCCAAATAGTTTTGGGGAAAAATCCCCAAGTTCTACTGTTATATTGCCATTTCTGGGTGGGTCAACAGGTTTCTACATATACCAAATAAACAATACAATCAATACATCATATAAAATATCATTTAAATAATCCCTTTTACATACTTGCAAGTAAAATGATTATATTAAAAATATCACGGGACCTAATAGACCATTTTAAATCCAATCCCCAAGTTGTTCGTTCCCCCTCAGGGAATGAAATACCCCTAATAAAGGTTTAAAAACATACACTCCCCCCGGCCACTTTTTTGGGTACACCATGCTAAAACGATTGGACCCTCTTTTGCCTTCAAAACTCCTAAAATTCTTGGGCAAAAGTTTCCAAAATTTTTTTTTGAACGATGTCAATTGGTACCAAGGGGCCCAAAATTGCCAAGAAAATATTCCCCACACCATGCACCCCCCCACCACCCCCTGAACCTTTTAAACAAGGCAGGGAATGACCCCTTGCTTTCATGTTTTTTGAGGGCCAAAAAATTCCCCCGCCCCCAACCTCCAAATTTCGCAGCAAAAAATCGGACTCATCAGACCAGAAACTTTTTTTTTCCAATCTTTTACGTCCAATTTGATGGTTTGGGAAAATTTGGGCCTCATTTTTCCTGTCTTACTGAAAGGAGGGGGCACCCGGTGGGGTTTCTTGCGCTGTAGCCCTCGCCTCAAATTTCGCCGAACTGTGCGTTCAAATCTCTTTTCCCTACCTTGGTTTTAAGGGTTTTGGCTTTTGAGTCACTTTTTGCCTTTCTATCAGCTCGAACCAGTCTGCCCATTCTCCTTTTCCTCTGGCATCAACAAGGCATTTCCGCCCACAGGACTGCCGCTCACTGGATTTTTTTTTTTTTTCGACCAATCTCTGTAAACCCTGAGAAAAAGGTTTCGTGAAAATCCCAGAGATCAGCAAATTTCTGAAAACTCAGACCCCCTTTTGGCACCACAACCATGCCCGTTCAAAAGGCCTCAAATCCCTTTCTTTTCCCCTATATGCCGGTTTTTTTAAAATCAGGGATTGCCTTGACCATGTTACATGCCAAAAAGACTGATTGCCCCCATGTGATTGGTGATTAAAATTAAAAAGTTAACGGCAGTTGGAAAGGTGTAAAATAAAAAAGTGGCCGGTGATTGTAAATCCAAAGCTTTGTTTTTTTTTTTTTAGTTTTGTAATTAGTCTATTTTTGGGGAAATTGACCTTAGGGGGCACAATCATTGGGGAGGTAACAGGGGAGCAATGGGGCGCAAACTCCAAGGTCTGCGTCTAGGGCTCCAGACTTTTAAGCAGACACTCAGAGGGAGGGATGATGAATGAAAGAAGCACTCAGGAAGGTCTTTTTTTGTGAAACATTCTGGGTCCCGGACCAAAAACTAAAGCCGGGTTTTTTTTAAGTTTCCATGAGACACTCCTGCCTTCAGAGGAAGGGAAAAAAATTTGCTAATCCCAATGATAACATAGGGGGCGTGCTTTTCAGATGGGAAGATGGCCCCCTGAAATAGCCATCAACGTTGTCCTAAAATTATTAGGAAAACCCGATTCGATTGTGGGCTGAATATTTCTTTCAACAATGGGGTAAGCAGCTTCCTTTCATTTAGAAAAGTAGCATTCTTGGAATCAGGATTACAGTTCCTTTAAAAGAAAAATCAAAAGTATCAAAGGGGCGTTTTCTCCATGTTCTCTGAGTGAATGGCCCAGATCAAGGAGGATAGGACCCCTAGATTCCCAACCAAAACCTTTCATGGGATGTTTATTGTTCTTTTTAACCCAACTTGTATTCACTCTTTTCATCTTTTACAGCAAGACAGATTTTAATTTACCAAAAAAAATTTTACATTCAATGTATCTGTCACTCCTTTGACAGACATCTATCTGCTGTGGTGCTGCGCCTGATTAACGAAAATTTTTTCCAAGGGCCCTGTAACCCCTGCCCTTTTGGGAAAATGCAGTTTTTTGCGGTAGAGAATTAAAACCTTTAAAGGGAAACCTGTCAAAAGGGTTTTGCCCCCCTTGTGAGGACAGCAAAGGCCTAGTGACGACTTTGGTTTACACGCTGTGTCCCTTATTCTGTAAGTTTCTGTAGGTTTTAGGCTTTTTAACCCCTCAAAATCTTATTCATGAGTAGGGTTAGCCCCGCCCACCAAAGGCTAGCCCCACCCACGAATTTTATTAAAACATTTTTCACCTATTCAAAGTTAGGTTTATCAGTTTGAGGGGGGCAGGGCTAGTCTCAGTTTTGGCGGGGTTTTTTAAAAAAAAACTGACTCTTTAAAATACTTTCGAATGCCCTTTTCGGGCTAAAAAACTGCATTTTTTGAGCTTTTAAATACACGAAAACTACATCATCTTACAGAAAGGGACACAAAAAACTGGAAAACGCATGCCTGTCACTAGTTTGTTCTGCCCTCACAAGGGGGGCAAATCATGTACAGGTTCTTTTTAAAAGGTTAAATAATTGGGGGCCCCCTGTCACCAGAACCTGTTATTTCTTCGGGGAAATTTATTCAAAGTAGCACCTATCAATTATTAACTGAGGCTTTTGGTCTTGTTTAAAAGATTCATTTTTTCACCTTTTTTTGCAGGGGAAAATACCCAATTAGTTTTTTTCGCAGGGAGTCGGGACCACCCCAATAAAAGAGGGAACAGGACAGGACGGGGCTTCATGGGCTGGACTCTTGAAAAGTCTGGCTTTGCTTTTTTCCCATTGTCCCAATTAGTATAAACACAAAAGATGTACAGAAGCATCACACAACCAAAGGGGGACACAACTAAAGAGGGCACAATTTAAACCCAAAGCACATTAAACAGTAAGTGCCGGGTATATTTAAAGGGGACTCCAGCCCCTTACAAAACAAACATCAGATATCCCCTTTTCCTATCTCTTTGTTTACTGCCTGCCATGGCCTACCCTGTTGACCAACTCTCCTCCCGGGATTTCTGTCCTTTTTAACCGTGTTGATACATTTTGCCTGCCCCAACCTCTGTCCATTGGTAGTCTTTCCCTCAACTATGGTTCCATATCTGGATACTTAGCCATTGCTATTGGAGACTATGCTGGAGGTAGCAATCTGGGGGTTCCTGCAACAAAGTCCAGATCACTGTACAGGGGTTAAAGGGTGAATACCAGAGGACTGCTACTACTGCTGCAAAAAATATACTACAAAAACATAGGGGGGACCTTAAATATGTTAGTACACTGTGCAGACTTCAAATAAACCACTGTGATATAAATACAAACAGCAAAAGAGGACTGACACCCCCAAAGTTCATAAAATTATATATACAATACTATAATAAATGATAATAATGATTGAAAACTAAGACATATGTAAAAAAAAACCCCCACAAATAAAAAAGGCAGTAACCATCTGGTTACACATTATTCATAAGTCAGTACAGCTATAAATACATAAAAATAAATCCATAATTGTGCCCAAACACTAAGTTAACATCCTCAACGAAACAAATAAAAAAATAACCACAACACAAAAGCATAGTAAGTTTAAAATAAAAGGAGGCCAACTGAAATAAAGAAGCTGTTTCAGGAAAGCACCAGTTTTTTAAGGGTACACTTGGGAAAAAAATGCAAACATGTATTTTTAGAATACATTTTTTTGTTATCTTTATTGTTCGATATACTCAAACTATACCAATATATCCACAAAAAAAAAACGTAGGATATTTGGCTTTTGATTGAAATTTAGGGATGAACATAAAATGTCTTCAATTTTTTTTTAAATGCACTAAATGTGACAATCTTTTTTTAAAAAACCTAAATTGACATCCTTAATTTAGAATGCACATGCTAACTTTCATGTGTCAGTACTTTTTCATAACTTTCTGTCTCTAACAAGGGGTTTTTTTGGTAAAATTCCCCACAGTGTTTTTTTCCCTAAAATTTTCCCAATAAATTTAGGGATCAATTTTAATTGAGATTTTAAAAAGTCCCCCCACCATGTTGTTTTCACATTTTGACATCATAAAAACAAAACAAAAACTTACAATCATCAACATATCTCGCCATTGCAAGGGGTCAATCGGAGCTATCAGGCAAATTTGCTACGAGTTAGATGTCACAGAGTTCATCACAGGCATACAAGATTGGAAGAGCACAGAAAGGCAAAGAATGGACATCCTTTGGGTTTTAACACACACTGATGATGGCTTCATTGTAAACCTTTGCCCTGGGGAAAACCCGTATAATGAATCCCACCACAACTCCGGGCCCACTTTTTTAAGGGAGATGAGAGGGAACCATGGGGTCACATCGGGCCCTTTCGAAACCATTTAAAATCAGTGTAGTCTGTGTGCCGGGATAACCTGCCCCACACTGCCAGGCACAGGTTTCATATTTGGGCTTGGGCCGGGAGCATCTAGGGGCTGACGAGGGACAAGGGGTTTCCCAGTGCTTTTTCCAGGGGAAAAAGTCAACTCGCTTGGAAGAAAAGATTTTCCCCCAAAAATCCCTGGAGAGGGTCAAGGAGAAGCTAGAAAACACCACTATTGTCACCTTTTAATTTTTTTGGGGGTTTTGGTTTTTTAACAGTGGGTCAGGTTTTTGTCTATACAAACTCCCCCTACCTTTCTAAGGGTTTAATGTGACAAGCCTTTTACTTTTTGGGAAAAAAAAAATCATTAATCCGGCCTTTTTATCTCTGAAATTGAAGAACGAAAGGGCAAATTTCATCTTCATGGACGAAAATTCTCCAGCCATCGGGGTTTGGGAATCATTGGGGGAACTTCTTTTTGGAGACGGGAAAACTAAAAAATGGAGTGGCCTCCCACTTTCTTAGACCTGTTTCCCAAAAAAAACCCGGGGGGGATCAGCTGATTTTGGCTGTTTTAAAGCTCAAAAAACCTGAACCTCAATGACCTGAGGGCCCCCTTTTTAAGAACAGAAATTTTTCCATGCCTCGCAGTCAATGACTCAAAAATTTGAAACTAAAGAGACTGTTGTTAAGTTTTAAATTAAATTTTTAAAGGGGCCACTTTAACATTATTGAAAACTAAACTTTTTTTGTGGTTTTAAACCCCCCCACTGTTGTTGGCTTTTGTTTCCTTAAATTGTTTTATAAAGAAGATCAACATTAAAGTTTAAGACCTAAAGGGCCCTACTTTTGGGGTTTAAAATTTTTCCCCGTACGTGAAATTTTTACTTTTTTCCCAATATTTCAATGAAAAGCCAAATACCCCTAATTTTTGTGAGTAGTGTATGAAAATATTTTAAAGATTTTTTTTCAAGCCCAAATTTACATCAATTTAATACCTCTCCCCAGTGTTTTATGTAAAGAAAAACCCTCAAAAAAGGTATTCTTTTTTATAACTTTGGCAATCCCCCAATAGTCTTGTTTTGGGAAAGTCTTTTTCCTTCCCCTTTTGAAATAAAAATAAGTTTTGGCCATAATTAAAGGCCCAAAAACTGTAGTTTCGCCCCCACCCCCCTGTTTTACCGGCTTTGAATTTCACCTCACTCCTCAACCCCAGGGTTGAAATATCAGTGAGTCCCTCCTATCCCTTTTCCCCCAACCCCTTTTCCTTCCTTCTGGGAAACTTTTTAAAACTTTGGCACTCTTGCTTTTTTAAAAGGGAAATATTGCGAAACGGGCGAACCTATTCCACCAATGTTTTGGCATATACCCCCTGTTTAAAAACAACTCCAAATGTTTTCTAACCTTCTTTTTTTTACCCTGCCCTGGCCAACCCATTTGCCCCTTTTTGGCTTGCCCTTTGATTTTCTGTCTTTTTAAAAACCATGTCACCCTGAACTTAAATACCCAGGTTCTCTGCCGGGATTGACAAAGTTTTCACCTGCTTCTAGGGTTCCCCTTCCTTGCACTTCAGCCCTTTGGAATCGAAGAACTTTGGGTATGTCAAGATGTTTTAAATCGGGTTGGGGAAAATTTCCAAATTCTTTGTTCCATCCTTTACCCAAATTTAAAATGCCTCCTCCGAAATTATATTTTTAAATTTTTTGGGCTCCCGGAAAGCCAGAGCTCGAGAAATTTGACCGACCCCCTTTCCGTTTCGGCATAGATCTAAGTTTAATAAACAGTAAAATTCCCTTTTCCAATAAAATTTTTTTTAAAATCACATGACTTTTTACCAAACATTTTGGGTTTTTTTTGGGGGGTTTTTTTTGGGCAAAGAAAAAGTTATAATTTGCAGTACGTATAAAGGGCTTTTATTTTGATATGACACATTCTTGCGCTCTGTACCCACTGGGGGGGGGGGGAAGTCCTTGACTTTCTTGGTTTTTACACATTTGAAACTGCCCCTAAAGGGGAAAAGCTGTGTGAAATTTATCTGATCCCTTTTGGGTTAAGGATTTTTTACTTTAAAAGCAGTTTAAAAAAACCCCTATCTGATTGTTTAAATAAGAAAAAAAATGTTTGGAAACAGACTTCCTGTTGTTTTTTTCCCTTAAATTTTTCCAATTTGACAGCCCCCCTTAAAAACATCAAAACCCCTGTTCTAATGTCCCCCTGGGGGGGGGGGAATGGTGTTTGAGCTTTTCCCCCCTAAACTAAACAGTTATAGACAGCAGGGTGAACAGGTGGAGCGGGTTTTTAACCCACTAAAACCACGGGTCGGGCTTGCTCCAAGGGGTTTTAAACCAAAAAACCGGGGGCCCCACCCCCCAAAATTTTTTGTTTGGTAAGGAAAAAAGGCGACCACGTCCGCCGGGTTTGCCACCTCAAGTACCCCGGGGGCAGAGGCTTTAAAATTGGATTTTTTACAATCTAAAAAACCCTAATGATTGGGGGCCCGTCATAAATGGAGGTTTGGCGTTTAAATTGTTCAGAAAAAACCCTTTTTAAAGGCACTGGGGTTAATTTTTTAAAACCTTTTTTGTTTCAAAATTTAAAATGAAAAAATTTAAACCCAGTTCATACTTTTGTTGATTTTTCATCTGGGGGCGTAAGTGATTAAAACCCCTTTAAATTTTTGGCCCCCTACTTTGAATTTTTTTCCGGCACCCCCCCCCTTGGGTTGCCCCCTCTGGCTTTTTTTCAAAATTTCCCCAGATAAAAACCCTTAAAAAGGTTTAAGGGGGAAAAGTTCAAAATGATTTTTTGGTCTTTAGTAACTTTCTTGATTTTTAAAGGGCATACACCCAGGGGGTTTTTCCCTTAAAGTTTCTTTTAGTTGGGGGACTTCGGGAGAATTTGGTATGGCCCAAATCTGGCTCCAGAAAAATCGTGACGTGTTTCGGCCCCCCCCAAACAAAGTCACCAGGATGAAAGCTTTGACCCTCTGGATTTGGAAGGGGAGGAGAGCATTTTGGGCCCTTTGAAAATTATTTTTCAATTCTTTACACAATTTTAAAAAACATATTTTAAAAGGGCTACATTCCCTGCACCCCAAACTGTTGGGGGTTTAAACCCTCTAATCTGACGGGGCCGGGGGGGAATGCTATCCCCTGAGCAGTTTTGACCGGGGGGTTACCTAGGGGTTTTTTTCCTGCAAAATTTTAAAAATTGAAAAGGGGTTTGGGATTTGGGCCAAAAGGGAAGAAAAGTTTCCCTTTTTTAGCTTTCGGGAATTTTTTTTCTTCAATTGTCTTCATTTCTTTCCACTTTCCTGCTAAATTGGGGAAAAATGGTAGGGAAAGTGGGGAGGCCGTGGTCACCCTCCTACTAGTTTCCAAATGTCTCGGGTTTTACTTTTTGCATTTGGGTCAGGCCCTTGGGGTCAGATTTTAAAAACCCTCAGGGCCCCCAAAATCTGCTTTTTAAAAATCAGCCCAATAGTTTCTTCAAGGGGATTCGGACACCCATTTTGGGGAAAAGGGGAAAAACTTCGGGCCCAACCCTAAATAACAAACCCCCCACCACTACTTTTTTTCTTTCCACTCAATGTGGTTTCATTGGATCCGCTGGAGAGGAAATAGTGTTAAGCCAAATGTTTCCCTTGGGTTGGCATCAGTTTCCTGGGTTAAAAAAAAATTGAAATTATTTCCCCTTTTCTTTCATGGCTACTTCCCAGGGGGAAATGAAGATTCGGGGTGTTTGGTATATTTTGTTGTTTTGAAGAAATAAATTCCGGCTAGTTCTTTCGGGGAAAGGGGGGTTGTACCCTGGGGCCCATTGTACTACAGCGGATATAAGCCCTTGGTAAACAAAGTCAATTGCCCTTTTTCCCCCAGAATCTATCTTGGTGTATCCTCGGGCCCCAATTCCCCCCCACTTTCCTTTCCTTCGGGTTTGGGTTAAAGGTTGTTTGAGTTTTTCTCTACAGGTTAACACCTGTTTTTCAATGAAATTTTGGGTCCTTGGTTCTTTCTTTTTTGTTTCCTCTCTATTTTTTCCTTTTTTTTCTTCCATTCTTCTTTCCTTCTTTCTTCTTCTCCCCCTTCTTTTTTTCCTTCTTTCTTTTTTAAACCCCCTTCTTCTTTCCTTCTTCTCACCTTACCTTTCTTTTTTTTCACATTCCCCTTTTTTTTTTCTTACTTCTCATTCTTTCATTCTTTCTTCTCACTTTTCATTCTTTCATCTCATTTTCCCTCTTTATTTTCTTCTCACATTCTCTTTATTTCTTCTCTGCATGGCAGAAACCATATACAGTTTTTCCCAAAGTTTTCCCTCTCGAATCCCCGGGGGGAAGGGGGCGTGGCCTTTGACACCCAAAAAGTCTGCTCTGAAATTTGCCTTCAAACTTCCCTGTCCCCAATTTTTCCCCCAGGGGCCTTTAGTTTAAAAAACCGGCCACTTGAGCGGCCCAAATTTGGAGAAGGGCATCAGAGTCTGAATGGGCTTCTTGATTCTTGATGGGCTTCCCATAGTTGTCTGGAAAACCCCCACAGGGGGGCCCATTTCGGGCCCTAAAAAGTCAAAGGGAGTCAGTGTTTTTTTTTCATGGTCTTCTCTTTGGCGAGTTTAAACAACTTCTTTTTACAGCCTTTTTGGGGCTGGCTTTCTCAAAAGGTTTAAAGATGCACCCTTTCCCACGGTTTTTTGGGGGAAAAAAGGAAACCCAAACGCAAAATCCTGTATGGAATCGCCCTTGATCGCCCCACATATCTGGATCCTTCTGTGAAAAACGAATAGTTGGGCCTCCCAATTTTTGATGTAAAGAAAAGTGGGAAAGATGGAAGGTTTCAGCCCCGTTTTTTTCAAGCCCGTCATGAAGGGTTCATCCCTGCATTTCTGTTTTTAAACTGTGGAAACGGGATTTTCATCTTCATTTTCCCCCCCTTTGGGAAAAGAGGAACAGAGGGGTTGGGTGTAGAGTAGTACTTTTCTTCAAAGTGACATTTTCGGGGCATCTTTTAAGGGGGAAATTGAATAGGGAAAAGATGGGTTTTTACTGAAAAGGGGGTTTGCGCAAACGGGTTTTTGGAACCCTTGAAGTTTAAGCCAAAACTTTGGGCCCAAATGGCCAAAAAATGTTGTCTTCTTTTTTTTTAAAAAAGTTTTCTTCCCCAGAAAGCAAGGGATAGCTCAAAGGCAAGTGGGAAATTAGCGTGCAACGGGATCTAACTTGCAAGAAAGTATCCAAGAGGTTTTCATACGCCCCCAAATTTTTTTTGTGCCCGGCTTCTGAAGTTTGGGGCCATAGCCCTTCAAAATGGGAAAAGAAGTTGAAAGGCTGTGAGTAGCCCCGAGTTTCCCCCCAGGGGTGGGGCCTTGTTGGATAAGTTTTTTTCTAGGTTTTTGAAAACCTCTTGTGCCTCAATGAGGGGTTCATTGGTTTTTAGATAATGCCCCTTAAAAAGAATAGTTTTAAAACTTGCTTAAACAACGGGAGGCATTGGGAAACCATTGTTAACAGAAATTGACGAGATTTTTAAATCCTTGAGTTGTTTTTAAAATTGTTCGGTAAAGGGAAATTTAGTTTCAAAAAGCTTTTTCCAGATAAATTTTGAAAAG
This sequence comes from Phyllomedusa bahiana, assembly GCA_025379985.1. Taxonomy (NCBI): domain Eukaryota; kingdom Metazoa; phylum Chordata; class Amphibia; order Anura; family Hylidae; genus Phyllomedusa; species Phyllomedusa bahiana. The sequence goes on from JAODAL010036083.1 coordinate 11,364, forward strand.
TGTTTAGTACCCTTTTGATAGAAAAGCCCCGGGGGAATCCCAACTTTCTTAGAACTTCCTTGGACTTATTTTTGAAAACAAAGGCCTTTTGTTTAAAATCCCAAAATGTTGAAGAAGACCAAAGATTGTTTTGACAATTTGGGAAAAATTTAAAGGTTTTAACAAAAAAATTTTTCATACATGTCCTGCGGGGGCTTTGGGGCAACGGTTTGGGGTTTGATTTTCGGTGAAGCATCCCGTCCGGGGGGGCTGAGTCCCACGATAATTTAAAGGAGAAGTTATTGATAGTCCTTGTGAAAGTGGGACACAGAAGGAGACATTGCAAAAACCTTTTAGCTTTAAAGGGTTTGCAGTTTGGAAAAAGGGATTTGGGTTGGGAAAACCCATGGGGGCTTTGGGGGACCATGGGGTTTTAAATAATCCGTGACAGAATGACTGCTCCGGAGGTCCTGAACCAAAGGGTTTTTTTGGAGGTTCCCCAGGGATAATTTTTCTTTTTAAACAGGGAACCGGGTGAAATTTGCAGGAGAAATCAGGGGGATGGGCACCTCATTATACGGGAAAATGTTCTAAATTTTAACTCCAAGATTTTTCTTGATATGTTTTAAAGGGATATTGAGTCAAGCGAGGGGGGTTTAAGCCCCTCTTTAAAGAAGACATGTAGGGGTTTGAGACTAAAAAGGATCCCCGGAATCATAGGCCCTTTAAACCCAAAAAATTTTTTTTCAGGGGGAAACTTGTGCCCAAAAGTTCAGGTTTTGGTAATCCCTTTGCTGTGGATAAAGCATGTAAAAACCAGGAAACAGCTTTTTTAAAAGCTTCATTTTAAAATTTTGGAAAGTATTGTAGCCCCAAATTACTTTCCCGAAAAATCATTAATGGAGTAGCTTTCCCATCTTTTTCAAAGATCACTTCAAGCAAAATTAGTTGGGAAAAGAAAAGGATAAGGGGTTTTCAAACGGATCCCATGATGTAAAAGGGACCACAGGGAAAGGTTTAATCAAGTCTGTGTTGGTAGTCCACCACTTCAATGCATGAAATGAGTATTAGGAAAGTTTTAGCCCGGGGGAAATGTCAGAAGTTTTCAGAACCGATCGGGGGGGTTTCCCCAAAAACCTAAAGGGAAAGGGAAGTTGGGGGCCCAAAATTTAATTTAAAAGAATAAACGGCCCAAAAACCGGGTTCAAATGACTAACAGTGGGGTTCTCTAAAGGGGCATTGATTTAAAACAGTAGACAAAATTTTTTGCTGGAACCCCTATGGATGGGGGAACAGTGGAGGATTTTGGGTTGTTAAAAACGAATCTTGAGGAAAAATGCTTTTTTTGCATGACTATGGTTAAGATTGGTAACTTAAAGGTCCAATGAAAGGGAAATTAAATTTTTGTAGGACTGAGGCCCTGCGTTGGGTTTTTTGGTTTGGAATCTTGAGGGGTTTGAAAATTCAAAAAAAAAATTTAAGATTTTTGAAAAAGTTTAAAATTTCCCTTGAGGGAAATTGCGGTAGTTGCTGTTTTTGGTAGTAAAAATTCCTTTTGGGCTTCAAAAGCTTTAGCGGGGGCCACTGCCCATGATTTGCCCCCGGAGGGGCGTTTTTTCTTTTAAAAAACCAATTTTTTGGGGTTGGGCCCTTTGTCCCCCCAAAGTGTGTGTTCGGGAAAAGGGTCGCAAACCCAAATCTCTTAAAGGGAAAAGTCTGAAGGTTGATACCCAGGGAAAAAATTTGGCATTGGTTGTTTTGTAGAGTAGGGGTTGGCTGAGTTTAATAGACCCTTGGGAAAACTTTTAAAAGTAGGGTCACTTTAGAAACCTTTTTTAATTGTTGGGATGATCAATCAGTTTCCTTAGAATGGAGAGAAGGACTCCCGGTTTAAAAACTCTGATTTTCCCTGTTTGAAATAGTTTCAAAGCCCCAATGGGTTTTAAGTAAACCTAAAAACAAACCCCTTTGAAAAAAAAGGGATTTTTTTTGAGCTTTAGTTTTTCATTTTAAAAATCCGGTCCTGGAAAAGGAAAGACATCCGGTAAAATAAAAATTTTCTCCAGGATTCAGTAGGACTTTTGAGTAGAATTGAAGAAAATTCATGAGGATTAACCAAAAGCTTTCCTTGGGGCCCAAGAATGAAGATGACGGAAAGAACTCTTCCCCAATGATTAAGTATGATGTCCACAACAGGTCTTCTTGTAGGGTTTGATTTTTGATGATGGGCCCAAAAAGTAATCCCCCAGCCTTAAATGCTGGCAAAAAGGAATAGATTTTTTCCAAGGGGCGAATATGCCCTTCTGTATTGGCTGATGCCACGGAAAAACTCCCAAATGGGGTTTTTTTTTTTTTAAAAAGGGTTTTTTGGCTTTTGGGGTCAGTAAAATTTTTGATTTGTTTGGATGAAAAAAGGAAATGAAATTTTGGGTTGATCCGGGGAAATGTTCTTTTTGCTGATTATGAAAAGGGTTAGAAAAACGGCAAAAAAAAGGAATCCAGTGGCTGAGGAGGTGTTGGTGTGGTGCCCCCAAAGGTAGGGGAAAATTCCTTTAAAGGGTCTGGTTTGGGGTGGAGGGAATTGGGGGTTTAGTTTGCAATGGAACTGAGGCAATACTCCGAGCAAGGGTAAAAGATGTCCTGGGAGAGTTATTGGTTTAGAAAGGAAAAGCCATGTATTTCCAGAAAATTTGGTTTTTGGCTCGGTTAGTACCACAATCCGTTTTAACGTACGGGGGAATTGGTTTGTGCTCAAGTAAGCGGTAGTATGGCCGAACACTTTCCATTGGTGGGAACGCAAAGATGCCGAAGAAATAAACGCTATGGACGGGGGTTGGGGAACTTCTCGCTTGGGCCTCTTCAATTACTTTTATGAAATGGGTTTGTTTCAGCAAATAGTTTTTAAATATGGGTTCATCGCATGCTTTAAAAAAATTAACATTTTAATCTCCCCTAGAGCAGCAGTCTATTTTCTGTAAACCCCAATGGGAAAAAACGGGGAGCCCCTTTAATTTGGGTTGCAGTTTGTGAGTCCGGGCCCTTCCTGTAGCAAATGGAACTTATCCTCCCCCCCGGCTTCCTCTCCATTAGAAAATTTGAAAGTCAGAATAGCGGCTAGGGAAACGGGAAAGGGTCCCCCTAGAAGTCGTGAGAAAAGGGTTTTAAAGTGGTTGGGGGGGTTGGGTTGTGGTGTTGCGGGTGTGTGGCAAGAACGTTATCACCGACCTTTTTCATATCAATTTTTAAACTTTTGTAAAAACAATGGGGGGGGGATGGATGAGAAAAGGAGTGGGAAATGTTGGGTTTTATAAAGATGGCCCCCGTTTAACTTAAACCCCAAACTTCTGGGTTTTTTTGGATTGGTTAGGATTTAAAAAGTATGGCCATTTTTAAAAGCAAAGGGGGGGTTTTTGGTTTTGTTTTTTCCCGGTTACAAAAGAATTTTTGGGACCAAAAAAATTTTGGCTACAGAAAAAAATTGGGGGGTTCTGGCCGGGGCTGGGGGGAAAAATCCCGGGGGGGGGCAGGAGTTTGGGGGTAATAAAAGGGTTGATCAGTGTTGTACGTTCCCTCCCCCAATTACGCAACTTTCAGTTTTTAAAGGAATTTGATTAGGGCCAGCCCACCAAAACCTTGAAAAATCCCCCATCTTGGAATTTGGTGGCACTCTTATGCATTCCTCAAACCCTTTCTTTTTTTTTAAACTTTTCATTTCAATGTATCTTTTGCTTTGAAAGACTCGTTATGTTTTTTTTCATGCTTGTTCAACTTTCAAGTTACCCTTTATGTTTTTAATGCTCTTTTTCCAAAAAAGCGTTTTTTATGTTTTTTTTCTTCAAGTCTCATATATTTTTTTTACTATTTTTTTCTTTTCGATAAAAACTCCCTCGACTCCCCTTTCGTTTTGGACCCGCTAAAATTTTTTCATTTCGCCACAACCGAGGGGGGAACGAAGTGCGGGGCCCTTACAGAAAACGAACCTCCCTTAAAAAGATGTTTTTGAATCAAACCCCAAAGGTTTTTATACTTCCCAAAATTTTCAGTGGGGAAAGAAAACAAGTAAAGTAGCTTGAATTAAAATTTAAAACCCTGAATGCTTTTTTTTTTCTTCCTAACAAAAAAAGGGGAACTTTTTTAAACACACTGTATGTTGAGGTTTAACCCCCCATACATACGAAACCCACTAATCAATGTTTCTCCCCATAAACAGATAATGTCAAATATCATTGTTCTAACAGGCTAATCTAAAATTTCCATCTGTCTTTAACTATCTTTTATAAAAAAGGCTATCAGAAACCAAGATCCCGTCAACTATCGGGTTTTTAAAGGCTATCGAAACCAAAGTTTTCGTCAATATAACGGGCTTATGGCTACTCTTTAAAAAATTTATTCCAAAATTCGTCTGTTTAAAACTTTTGCGGGCCCTTTGGAAATTTTGGCCTTTCTCTTCAAAAAGCAAATCACCCTGCCCTAAAAACTATATCTGTATAAAATTTTAAAACCCAGGTTACCCTTAACTAAAACTCTAAGATAAATCAGTCTATAACTATACTGAAATTTTAAAACTTTAAAAAACTCTATAAAAACAAAAGAAAGGCTTGGGTTTTTCCCCGAGGGGGGTTTTGGGCTTACTCTGAATCTCTTTTTTTTTTTTCCCACCCAGGATTTTCCCCACCCCTTTGACCTAAAAGAAATTGAACCAAAAGGGAAAAATAAAATATCCAGTCACGTTTTTTTTTTACAGAGCAAAAAAATCAAAGGCAAAAAAAGGTTTTAGCTTTTAAAAGGTAAAAACCGCACCCCTGTCCCAAAGCAAAAGCTAAGGCACACCTGAAACCTTACACAGGTCTCCAAAGGGGGGCCCAAACCAACCCCCAAAAAGCCCTTTTTCACTAAAATTCCGAAAAACAGAAATTCCAGACAAAAAGGGTCTGCTAACTTACCTTTTTTGGGGGGTTTGATCAGGCCCAAGTTGTTTTGGGTTTTCCCCGGGACCGGGGCGGGGTCGAGGGTTTAACCCCGGTCAGCCCCCCCCGGGATAGTCGTCCACGGACGTTTGAGGTCACGGCACCTTTGTAAGATGATTAAATCAAGGTGGGGGAAAAATCTATTTTTTGTTCCACTCCTTACCCAAATTAAAATGCCTCCCCAAATTTTTTTTTTAAATTTTTTCTGCCCGGCAGCCAAGCTGGGAGAAATTTGCCGATCCTTCCCTTTTCGGACTTTGAGTTTTCAAATTTTTAAAATTCACAGTAATTACATTCCAAAAATAGAATTTTTTTAATAAATGATTTTTTTTCCCATTTACATAAATTTTTTTAATTGGTTTTTTCCCAAAAAAAGACAAAGTTATAATTTGCTTTTTAACCGTAAAGATTGCTGTAGGGCCCACATTCTCAAACGCTTTGGTATCATCCGGGGGGGAGGGGGAATTCCTTGACTTTTTGGTTTTGCAGACACGGCATCTGTCTCAAGGAAAACTGTGTGAAAAGATTTTCTGATACTTCGATAAGGAGGGTTAAGCAGAAAAAAAGGAAAGTTTAAAAAACTATCTGATGAGTTTTTAAAAAAAATATAATGATAAAAAAGAAATTCTGATGTTTTTTTTTTTAAATTTTTCCCAAATTGACAGTGGTTTTCAATCGAGGGTTTTCCAGCAGCAAAATCTAGATCGTTAAAGGTAAAATACCAGAGGGCCTCTTCTACTACAAAAAGTATATGCCTACAAATAAGATTTAGCCCTCATACATTCTAGCATACTGGGTATAACTAAAAAAAAAAAAAAAACACTATGGTATAAATTTCAAAAAAACAAAAAAAGGGAAAGCTTTTCCCCAAAAACTTTAAAAAAAATATTTAATTTATGATTAAAAAAAAATTTGTAAAGGGGGGGTGGAAAAAACCCAAAAAATAAAAAGTCAGGGATCCATAAGATACTTTCACTTTTTCAATAAAAGTCATATTTTTTATAAATTAAAATAATTGTGCCCAAACCACCCAGTTAACATCCCCAAAGGCACATAATAAAGCATTAAACTAAACATCGGGGGAAAACCCCCATTTTTGGGGCCTTTAAAAAATTGGAAACCGTTCTTAAGTAGTTTGGGAATTTTCTGGTTTGAAAATGACTCCTGTTTTCCCAAAACGGGTCTATTTTTTGGGGAAACCGGCATTACCCCCCTTTTTCAATTATATGCTGCGAGAATAGTGGTTTACTCAATTTTTGTTTCTTAAGAAATGTTTTTTAAAACCCTGTGAAACAGAAAAATTTTGCAGGAACAAATTTCAATTATATTATTTCCTCCTATTTTTACAAAAAAATTTTATTCCCCCAAGAACAAGGGAAAGTCATGTAAAAACACTCATAAAATTGAGCTGCTAGAACAAAATTGGGTGGAATTTTTTGGGTTCCCGGAAAAAACTAAAATAAACCCGAATAAGGGCAAAAATTTTTTAGGAAAAACCCTTTTTTTGGGTTTCCCCCTTTGTGCAATTACCCCCAATGCAAAGGGCTTTAAACTTTTATATGAATTGGGGGGCCCCCCTTTAAAAACAAAAAAAATTGTTCCGGAAAGTCAGCCAGTTCTATATCACAAATTACAGAAATTTTAAAAAACATGGTTTTTTAAAAAAAAACTTTTTTTTGTTTTAACCTGTGTTTTTACTAAAATTTTTTCCAACATATTTGGGATAAAAGTTAAGATATGTTCCAAAGGGAGTAAATTTAAATTTAAATTTTAAATTTTCCCTGCCCTGTGGGAAAAGTCAGTTTACCCATAAAAGGTAAATAAAACATATAAAAAATAGTGTATGCCCTAGCCTTGTCATAGTCTTTACATTCTTTTCCCCCGAAAAAAAAAAAAAAAAGGCCATAAAACGACCCAAATATAGTTTTCTTTCCCCCCTCACTGTTCACCATGGGGTTCTGAAAATTTTGCCTCACCTCCCACCCATGATGAACCCCTTTTTTATGCCTTTTTCCCCCCCCATCCCTGTCCTTTTGGGCACTTCTAAGCTGCGTTTCACTCTTGCTTATTTTAAAAAAGGTTTTGTGCCCACCGGGGTGAAATTTTTTCCAACCCCTTTTTTTTGGCAAACCCTACCCTTTAAAAAGAACTACTTTCCCGATTTTTTTCTAACTATTCTGTTTTTTTTGGCCTACCCGGCCTAAACCCCTGTTGGAAACCCCTTTTTTGCCTTTCCCGATCCCTCTGCCTGTTAAAACCCTGTTGACTGAACTTGCCTGTCCTGCCTTTGCCCACATCCTTTCCTTTTACTTTTATTTTTACTACCCCAAAAATATCTAATTTTGTAAAGCTAACCCATATTTTTGGGGGGCTCCCCCCAGATGAATGGGGGGGGGGCCCAAACCCCCGCCCCCCCGTAAATTTTTATGAAAAGGTTTCCCTTTAGATTTGCATACATTTGCTTCGTGTTAACTTTTCCCTTTGAAAAAAAATTTTTTTTTACTTTTTAAAAAACCTGTGGGTTGATTTGCTTTCATCTACCCTATTTGAGGTTTTAACTCTAAGGCTATGTCCACTGCATCAGAGAAAAAAAAGGCCCTTTTTAAAGCGGCCTTTTTCTCTCTTTATGCAGGACCGCGGCTTTTGTCACGCTTTTTTTGGGGAAAGCCGCGGCCGTTCTCCCTTTTTCCCCCCAAGGGCCCCCCTAAAAAAGTATTGTATGGGGAAAAACGCAAGAAGAAGAGAAGCATCGGTGGGATTTATACAACTTTTTGTATAATCCCGCCCTTTCCGAAAGAGGCAGTAAAAGACGAGCGTTTTAACCAAGGCAACTCTTTTTTTCATTTTGCCGTTTTTTAAAAGGCCCCCACAACTGACATCGTATCTTCCCGGGGGCTTTTAAAAAACGAAAAAAACCCGGGATACGATCGTAATTTATGTGCAATTGGGAAAAATAGTCTAAGGGTTTTTCAACACCGGGCGTTTTTTGTAGGCTGTACTTTGGGGCGTAATTGGTGCGGGAATTAAAGGCCCCGAAGTATTTGGGCCGCAAATATGGTCAAACTCATTTCACCATTGAGTGCTATGATAAGCAGGAAAGTTTTTACCTGAACACAGTACCCCCGGGGAAAAAGTGAAATGGCCGGAGGGGGAAAAAAGGGGGAAAAAGGGGAAAAGGGAAATGGCAACCAAAGGGAAAACGCCTTTAGAGTATAAAAGGGTGGGCCATAAACCCCCACTAAAATTTCTGCTATAACTGTGTGAAACCCCTTTAAACCTTTCCATGGAGCACCAATCCCATTTTTTGGTTTTGCATAAAACCCATACTTAAACCCGTTTTTTTATTTTTTTTCAAATTTCTTAAAAAAAGAATTTTATCCCATTGTTCTACTTTGAAATCTCTTGTTTTCACTGAATTCCACATATATACTGTATGAGACAGTTACATGGTTTGCAAGGCCGAAAAGAGACAGATGTCCATCCAGTTCAACCTATTGCCCTATAGTGCTGATTGAGGAAGGCAAAAAAAAAACAATGAGGTAGAAGCCAATTGTTCTCATTTTAGGCAAAAAAATTCCTTCTGACTCAAATCTGGCAATCAGAATGAATCCCTGGATCAACAACCCTTCTCCAGAATCCTAGTCACTATCACTTGTTATATCATTACCCTCCAGACCCTTTTTGAACTTTGCTAGTAAATTCACCATGACCTTAAACACTTGCAGTTAATTGCAGGAGGTTGCTCAAAGAGAGTGATACTTTGAAAAGTACTGTAACTAAAAGATACAAATAAAATGGATTCCTTCTAATTGTATTGTATATTATTTAGTCTTGCTGACACACTCGGTACTCCAGTGGTTACTAGTCTGATAAGAGATGGGGGGGAGGACTGCTGCTAGTATGATAAGAAATAGTATAGTTCTTGAAGCTAGGAGACAAAAACAAAGTTCATCATGTCATTATTATATAAAAACATGTCTCCTATTTCTGCATAGCTTATAATAAATACCTGGCATATGTGCAAGCTAGGGATTCTTTCACTATAGATAGATACAGGGCAGATGATGCATTTGAATAGGCCACTATTTTACCTCTCCAAGAAACCCCAAAAGAGGAACCATAACCCGCCAATGGGCACTCACTTACTGAAAATAAACAGAGCCCCAAACACAGCAAGAGAAGGACATATGTTGCAAACAGGAAAATAATGTTTAAAAATATTGGTATAGTTGATTGTGGGCATCCTCAGTTTTGTATCCTGTTTTAAGAAACTTGGGGTACACCAACACTCAGCTCCTCTTTTAAGTACAACTCAAGAAGTAGTGCAGAGCTGCCTTGATGACACTATAATAGAAAAGTCGCAGATGGCACAACATCCCAGGTTACACCGACAATAGTCATATACATGTTTTTGAATTCACTTGACTAGTACCAGACACGTAAGTGGTTTAAGGACAAACATTCTTTTGTTTCTTTCTAAGTCTATCCTACAAAACTTTGTTACTTTTTTACTAGGACACAAGCTGTCATATTGCTTATAACTGAATCAGATATTAATTCATTTTGTAGGGTTATTTTTTTAGGAAAACAATTACCAAAATCAGAAAAATGTTTTTTTTCTTTTTTGTTCCTGTTTTAATGTAGTTTCTTCAATGAATAATGTTAACCCTAAAATTAATCCTCTAATTTTGCCATGCATAGTGAGCCTTTTATTTTCAAACACAGCTGTCGAGTGACATGAGACTATTTCAACCAATCAGTGGCTGACTCTAGCAGCTGGAAGTACACAGAAGACCAAGTAGATACCATCAGCAGCATCAATACTGGAATGGCAGTGAGTAGCGAAGTAAATATACATATATATTTTATTTTATTGGAGCAGCAGTATCTCAGATTTTTTCAAATAAAAAATACCCCGAGACTCCCTTTAAATGTAGTTTTCAAATTAAGTTACATAGGGTTAAGTTGATACATAATGGTTGAAATATAGTTAAATACCTAATATTACACTGCTTCAATTTATCCACCTGCATTCTTGGTCCACTTTGCCATTTCTAGTTTTAAGAAGTCTTCCCCAACCTTTATCCCCCTCTATCCTTTGGAAACCCCCTGTGGCGATGTTGGACAGACGGGGGGGTCAAGAGATGATTTTTTAAAGGGAGGGGTGTTATGGCTGCGTTTTAAAGGAAAGGAAATGTTCCAGAGGTTAATTTGGTTTGAGAGATGGGGGAGGGTGGGTTTTATCAGCGCTAAGGTAGGATGAAAGGGGACATGGCAGGGGTCAAGATTAAGGGAGTGAGGTTGGATTTGGGGAGTAGAGAGGGAAACTTTTCATGAGTGACAATGGGAAGCAATTTGGGGGGAATAGTGATGAGCGGTGTAGAGGGGGGGCTGTGAGGACACTGCAGTAATGAGGTAGGGGAGGGCTGCGGGGTGAAGCTTTGTCTGAGAGATTGATCTTTTTTTGAAGGGGTGGCAAAAACATCTGCTGAAAAGGAAGATGGGGGGGTGGGTGCGGTGGAGGGCCGGGGCAAGTTCCAACACCTTTGGCTTTGGGGAACAAACCCCCCATCATTAGGCTTCCTCCACCGAACTCTTCAATTTCTCGATCCATTAACCCCCTTTTCCCTTGATTCTTCCAAACCCATTTTCCCCTATCAGAGCCTGGTCTATTGACTTTTATCTCATCACTCCAACTCACCCATTTACAATCTACCACTTTTCGTACTTTTTTTGTAAATTTGGGGCAACGCTTTTTATAATGATATTAAAGTCGAGGCTTATTCACCTTTTTTGTGGGTTGGCAGTCTGGCAATTTTATTTTTTTTATTTTTTTTAGCAGGAGGCAAGACAAAAACCATGATTCAGGATGTTACAAATGCAGTGGTACCAACAATATATAGTCCCTGAAATTTTTTCAGCCATTTTCTAATTATAAACGTGACTTCCCCATATTAATTGGTTATCTCCAGGTGTCTCCCTTTGTAATTGAGGACGGTTTTGAGATAGGAACAGAAACCACAAATTTAGCCCCCTGAATTGGGTGTGATCCTGATAAGCAGCGTATTATCACAATGATACACAAAAGACATAGCTGTACACTTGTAGAAAATGAAATGGGTAGAATTGGAAGGAATCAAATTTGACACAAGTCTGGAAAAAGAGAACCAACTTCTCGGGAAATTCTAATAATTCCCTTAATGAATGAATAATTCCTGAATAATGAATGAATAATGAATTAATAATAATACTGAATAATTCCCTCACTGAATTCCCTTTTGTCTACCAATTTGCGAAAAATTGGAGTCTTCCCATGCTGAATGAAAACAGAGAAAAAAAGAAGAAACAGAGGTGATTCCTAGTGTATTAAAGTTGGCAACAAAAAGCTAAGGAGAGTCAAAGTTTTTCAAACTCACCTTGCTTAGTTGTGCTAAAGTCAGCACAACTCACTTATGAGGCATTTTTCAAAGTTTCGTCTCTGGTGGTTACAGCTAGTCCCGCGCCCAGGCCCACAAAATTAATCTGGGTCGGTAGGAGTAGTGAAAAGAAAAAAAAGACTGCTGCTATTTGGTAGGGGATACTTGATTTAAAACTTTTCCCCTGTCCTTCTAGAAATAAAAGTATCTTCTGTACCTATTAGAGGACAAAGACGACACTTCTTTCCCTTGCATTTTTCACTTCCTACCAAAGCATTTTTTTTATCACAGAAAACTGGGTGCTTTCTACCAAATAGCAACAGTCTTTTTTTTCTTTTCAGACTGACTAAAAGGGTTCCTGGTTATAGTGAGGTGTAGGGAGGCTTTCTCAGATAGATGGAGTTTCCTCCTAACTATTTTCCACATGCGCCAGATGCCATTTGTGTTATGTAAGCAACACTCAGTTTTAGGCTAAAAAACAGGTGAATGCATAAAGGGACAAACCTCCTCAAAGTATAGGGTATTTCATTTAAAACGAATTACGTGTTTTGTGCCTTCATCAGGTTCATAGACAAAATAACAAGCTATAGCACTTCAATAGTTACGTGCCACTCTCTGATCTCCATTACGCATCACATGATTAAAAACATAACTATATAAATCTCTAAAACATTTCCCTAATAAACAATTAAATATATGTCCCATAATTGTATACATAAATACATAACACAAATAGAAAAAATATATAATTAAAAAATGTATTCAAAAAATAATCTGCTCGCAATTATGGTTCGTATGCTATGTACTATTTATATCCTACCACTAGATGTCAGCCACTTTGTACTTCTCTATATATTACTAAATTCTCTTCACTCGACCACAATATACTCTAATCGCAAATCTCATGAAAAAAAATTAAATAAAAGGAAAAATATCTCAAAATATCATAAAGAATAAATACATACAAACAACTAAAAAAAGGGGAGAATTATTTTTATAAATAATTGTTACTCATCCCTTATCATTTCCACCGCTCACTGAGGCCTCAAGGAGATAAAGTTTGGATCTGATAGATCCAAAACATCTCTTTTTTACTGAGTGTCTCTAACCTATTAGGAAAATGAGGTAATTTATTGGTATCACTTGTATTTTATAATATTCAGCTCCATGTTTTTCATTGTAATGATGCGAAACAGTATGCAAGAGAAATATTTTCCTTCTATTATACCTATGATTTGAGACCCGTTTTTGTAGTTTTTGTGTAGTTCTACCTATGTACTGGTGTCCACAAGGGTATTCCAGTACGTATACAACAAAACGACTACTACAGTCTAGGGGATACTTGATTTTAAACTTTTCCCCTGTCCTTCTAGAAATAAAAGTATCTTCTGTACCTATTAGAGAACAAAGACGACACGTCTTTCCCTTCCTACCAAAGCATTTTTTTATCACCAAAAACTGGGTGCTGCTTGCTACCAAATATCAGCAGTCTTTTTTTTTCTTTTCAGCCTGAATAAAAGAGTTCCTGGATAGATGGAGTTTCCTCCTAACTATTTGCCACATGCGCCAGAGAGCCATACATAAAGGGTTGGATTTGAACTCAGTGGGGAGTGTTGAGTAAGAAGTGTGGAGAAGGTTGGTCAGGAAAATGGGAGGATATATTTGCTTTTCCAGAACTATTGAAGAAAATACCAGGGTAGTAGATCAATCCTGTACAATGCAAAGATTTGTCGAGAGGTTGTATAGTTTTATATCAGGCAAGTAAATACCCTAATAGTTGTATTGTTGCGTTATATCGTAAGGAATGTTATTAACACCTTAACGTCGAGGCCTTTTTTTCACGCTCGTTTTTCCCTCCTCGCCTTCCCAAAGTCATTACTTTTTTATTTTTCCACCTACATAGATGTATGAGGGCTTTTAAGATGTACTTTCTAACGATGTTATTCGTATTGCCATAGAATATACTGGGAAACCGCAAAAAAATTCTAAGTGGGGCAAAATGTGAAAAAAAGTACTTGCATCATGTTTGCGGGTGTTCAATCTTTGGTAAAAACAATGTATTATCTGTATTCTACAGGTTGGTACACATCCGTCAATACCAAACATGTAGGGTTTCCGTTATGTTTTGCTACCTTAAAAAAAAATTCCAAACATTTTCTACACTTGAAATTTGCGCCGTGGCGCCATTTTCTGCGACCAATAACTTTTTTGTACTAACACCTTCGGACGTCAGTGAGGGGGCATTTTTTGCAGGATGAAGAGTACTTTTTTGCTAGAAGTTTGGAATGCATGCAACTTTTTTGATTACATTTATTCCAATTTTTATGGGAATTGAAATGACCCAAAAAAACGCAGTTTTGGCGTTTGGAATTTTTTTCTGCTACGGTGTCCAGCGTACGGGCTAAATGTTATATTTAAATAGATCGAACTTTTTCGAATGCGGCGATATCAAATATGTATAACTTCTAGATTATTTTATTTTTTAAATTCGTAAAATAGCAAAAGGGAGGTGATTTGAACTGTTAATATTTTTTAATTTTTTTTACACTTTAAAACTTTTTTTTTTTACTGTAACTTTGAGTCCCCCTTGGCCATTTAACCACTGGGGGGCGCGATTGTTTCTACAACCTAACGCATTGTAAAGACACTGCATTAGGGTGTACAAAGACGACGGTTCCCCCACTTCCTGCCTGGGGCAGGAAATGGGGAAATCGGAGCCACACATCAACTATGTCTTTCTGGTTATTGTGTGGACAGGATTCCCCCTTCTTCCGCAAAGCCTTGATTTTTATTGTTTTGGATGGGTCTTTGTTGGTTTTTTCTGTGTTACTGCGCTTTAGACAAAAATAAGAGGAGAGAACATTGTAGATGGGGTTACGTGTTTTTTTTGCTCATTTGGGCCCCTTTTTTTTCTATTGTGCAGGACGCCCTAAATACCTGTAGTTTGGTAATTTGAAATAATTCATGTCTGTAATGGAACTAGTTTACTACTAATGCATCTAGTATGCACTTTTAATCGTGTCCAATACAACTGGATTTGATTAGCAGTCCATAAACTTAGTGTAATTCACTATTGGGTGTGTATTTACTGATTGTTAGTTTTCCCAAAAACTTTGGGGGTCCCCATTGAAATGGGACAGGGTTCGGGGGTCCGTGGCAGAAAAAAGGTTTAAAACCTCTGCTCTAGCCTTCATCTCACTCACACAAATAGTAGAGGAGGAGGGGGTGCTACAATATTGTTGTTACACCTTAATCCCAAAAATTGAAACCAATAGCAACGTTTATGCCCTCAATCAGGAAACTAAAATTTTTTAATTTTTCTTTAATACAGGGGATCATAAAAAGGGGACCCGTTATGGTTGTGGGAAATTTAAATTTAACTATGTTATCATTGTTAAAACCCTTTCCCTTGCCCCCAAAACAGGATGGGGGAGGGGAAAATTTTATCTTTTCAAAGTAAACTAAGTGAACTTAATACGCACAGGTAAGAATTGGTTTTTATTATTAGCAAGGTAACAAATGAAGCTCACTACTAGTTAAAAAGCTTAAGACTCAAAGTACTAGATTCCCTATTTGAATAAAAATGATGGCACCAGTGCACTTGACCCATGGAGTATAGCAGACACCTTTGTGGATTTATACTCCTCATTATACAATTTAGCTTTAGATTCTAACACACATCTGCCAATGGAAGGGGAAATCACATAATTTCTTAATAAAATTTCATTCCCCTAAGTGTTACATGATCAAAAAAAAAATCTCACCCCATGTTGGGCGTTTAACAAAAAAACTTTTAAAACCAAATAAATCCCTGGTCCTGGATGGTCTCACGAATGACTAATATAGAAAATACATTTCTATACTTGCTCCTTTCCTAGTCACTTTGTTTAACCCCTTAAGAACCAGTCCAGAAAGGCTTTAATGTCCAGCTACATTTTTTAGTTTTTGCCTCCCTGCATTTCAACAGTCGACCCTTTTTTATTTTTAAAGTGACACAGTTGTATGAGGACTTGTTTTTGCTTAAGGGATAACTATTTAAAACTTTTTTTTTTTTACACTTCAGAATGTTTTTGCATAGTCATGTATGCTTATACATTACCTTCTGTGTCATACTGACTCAGACTGCAGTTAGGGCAACACACAGTGTGCCCTGACCGCAAGATTCCTATACAAATAGCCCTGAGGACACCCAAGGTCCCCAGGGCTGACTGTACAGACATTTCCTGGGCTCCATCAGGTCACCAGGAGTCCAGATCACACCAGATCGAGCAGGGGAATGCTTATGCTATAGTCATGGACCACAGCAATCAAAGGGTTAAGCGCCAGCTGCAGTGCTCGGAGCTGCAAAACCCCTCTGTCTGCATTGACATCTGTCTTTTGTAGTCGCTGTAGACAAATGACCTGCACCACCCACAGTCAAAAGACAGAGGGCGGTCGTTAAGGGGTTAATGATGTACCACCATGCTGAGAGAAATGTTGACTATTTAAATATTGAGAAGTTTTAAGACATGGCATCAAATTTCTGTCAAGTTTCCCTACTAAATACAGACTTAAAATTATTTGCTTCTATTATTGCCTCCAGATTGGCTCAAATTATTCAGTTAATCTCAAATGAATTTACAAAGGACAAACTTGTGATGGTGTTTTTTAATATAATAGCAGTTCCCCAAAGAAAACAAATCCCTTTACTGCTTCTTACACTGAATGCAGAGAAGGCGTTCAATAACATGCATTTAGGTTATATTAAACTGGTGTTCCTGAAGTTTGGCTTTGAGGGTAATTTCCTCTAGGCTAGACTGACCCTTTAATCCCATTTTATCTCTCGGGTGCAGGGCCGTACAGCTGGTACTGCCATACGGGGCCTGGCCAGACCATGAAGCAAGGGTGAGCCCACGGGAGGAGGAGCAGAGGTTGCAAGGGGAGAGCGGTGTGGTGGGGCCTAGACACTTCAGCTGTATGGGGCCCTGAAATTTCTGATTGCTGCCCTGCTCAGGTGTACATCTCAGGAGCCTTGTTTTGTCCTTTGTCTATAACTAATGGTACATGTCAAGGATGCACTCTATATCCGTTCATTTTTTAATTGGTTATGGAGCCCCTTACCAAAACTCTCAGATACTCTTTGTCTGTAAATTGGCAGGAAGGAACATAAAATTTGCCTCTTTGCCAATGATACAATTTTAGCTAGATCGTTAACAGAGACTTCCCAGGTACATTATCCAATATTCTCAAACAATTTGGCCATATTTCATATGTTAAGTTAAACACCGTTAAATTTGTGATAGACTAAAAGCATCTTTTCCCCTGAACAGATACAGAAATTCCTTACTTAGGCCTCACCAATCCCTTATCTAAATTACAACTCATTAATATTAGTATCTTCCCAAAACAATCCGCACAAACATCACCGTCTACTTTTGTCTCTTGACAAAAATTTGCACCTTCGTTTGCCACAATCCCATTTACAGATTCTTCAGAAGATAAGAATGGTTTTTCCCTTGGAAAAAAAAAAAAACCACCCAAATGTGGCAAGTAATACCCTTTTTGCTTTGGTAGACAGAGGAGGTCAGGGATGCCCCTATGTCTCTTAATATTACAATGTATTTATTCTAGCTAGGCACTGGTGGCCTTCTGATGACTCTAAGCATGGAATTTGACGCTGTGGGGCAAGATACCTTGTTATCTTCCCTATGGTTATCCTCTTGAATCACCCACTCTTTCCCACATTATCACTTCCGTTAGCAAGGGATTAGCAGTTTGGAAAGGCTTGGTGGGAAAACATGCAAACAATTCCCAATTAAAAAAAAGTAGCCTCTTCGTATTTTCCAGCAAGGGTTTTTAAGTTGTACTGGTTACCATAGAAAGTGAGGAAAAAAAATGAAGAAAACAGGGGAAACCTTTTAAAAGGGAACTGAGATATTTGATGGTAAGCTTTCGAGAGTGCTAGCTTTTCTTCAGACTGATGTTAAAACAAGAAATGAAAATGTACAGACTTTTTTTCACAAAAGCATGGCCTTCAAAGGAATTTTTGAATCTTTAAAAAATAAAAAAATGCAATATAAGCGAGAAGTTTTTTTACAAAAAGGTCAAAAAAAACTCTGGAAAACTTGTGAGGGGTGCGGAGGGATCAGTAATTATTGTTCTTTCTCTTTGCTCTCAGGTGTGATTTTTGGCTCTCACAGTCCACATAGGGGACTGAAATGCTGGTGGGTATACCATAAAAATTCTGATGGGTTTGGGACTCCAAAGAAGGGGGGCTATAGTTTTTGTTTTTCTCTTAGTTATGTTTTGGAAACGCCACTTCTTTAACCCCTAAAAGCTACTATAAAAGTAGGTACCTTACATCCTCTTTCTGGGGCATCGGACAGGGGACCCCCAATCTGATGTCTGCCAGTCCTTAACGTGGAACCTTATGTCATCTCTCTCAGTCATTTTGGGTACCTACAAGTAAAATGCCATAAAGGTTTGCAGACTGGGAATACACTGCTAAGATCAACTGCGGCCCCATGGCATGAGGTATATTATTGAGTCTATGTGGAACCCTTAGATCCAGAGTCCAAAATGTTGTGCAGCCCTTGGTGTAGATCATTTGGCTTAGATCAGAGGGTTGTTGGAATAGCAAGGGAGTCTTGGTAGAAGAATCGCTTTTGTTTTTTTTGTTGGATTTCAATAGTAAAAGAGGTCAGGAACTTTCCATTCCATATTCGTTCTGAGGTGAAAATGGGGTCTCTGTAGTATGGTCGGTGTGGTATGACTCCTTATTAAGCTGTCGTTTACGTTAAGTTTAGTGCAGATAGATTTATATTTGATAGGGTGCTAACCAACCCATATCCTTCAGTAGCAGAAAGACAATTTAAAGGCAGCCTGTTGCTATTGAATATGCCTATGTTTTCTGCTGTTACTGTTATAGTAGCAGATGAATATGTGATATATTTAGTTTGTGGGGAAAAATTCTGCATAACTTGTGTTTTATTCATTTAAATCCCTGCTTGTTCTGAGTAAGGGAGTCCAGTGGGTGGTCTTATCAGTGATTTGCAGCCTTCCTTGTGTGAGTATACAGTACATACAGAGATACCTGTCACTCACTGAAATCTTAAACCAGAATAAGCAGGGAATTTAATGACAATGTCTACTGAACCTTTTCCCATAGAACAATCTATCAATTTGCAAAGCTGTTCCTGCTATATAGTATGTTTCCATCAGTTCGGATGGCATCTTCAATGTGACAGGTTTCCTTCTCATAAAATGACAGTAGCGTGAGACAAAATTCGAAGACATACCTCTGACTCGTGATAACTTGCAATACTTTAAGTGATAAATGATATGGTTTTAAATAGTAGAACAGAAGGTTTGTCAAAGAGGTCCGCATGTAGCTGTGAATGATTTCATGGGTGGCGTGCGGCCAATATGTACTGTACACCATGCTGTGAGAGGTAGAAATCAGTAGACCATACACGTGCACAGGTGAGGATCATGGACCATGAAGAGGTGCTGAGAGGGGACATATAGTGGCCAGTTTCAGTGGGCTTGTGGAGAGCACTAAGTGGTTGCCCTGGTCATTTACAGGCCAGTTGTTCACCTTTTCTGTTCAGGCTTGATGTGAAGATGTGAACCTGTCTTATTTGTCCGTCAGTGAGGCATGGAGGAATGTGCAAGTGCGGGAGCCCTGGATCTCAGATCTCCAAACACCGGGTGCATTGTAACAGGCTATACGTCCAGATAGGGCAGGGACAACAGGTAGGCTGATAAAACATTTATGTGTGAAACGCGCTAAAATAAAATTCTATCATTTGAAATTATCCTAGTGCCTGCCGGGATTTTTTATACTACAGATTTCTCTTAACCAGCTTTCCAGTGCACCCTGTCTAGCGCTGCAGTGTCCTTTAGTCAGTGCTATAAGCCCTGTGCCTTTCTGCACAGTGGAGAAAGTAAGTTGCCTAATTCACTACTGGTTATCATTTTTGTGACATACTATCTAGAGCTTTTCCTTTTGTTTTTTTTTTCTGGGTCTCTGATCCCCACTGTAAACCGTGATTTTTACAGCCCTCAGAAGTTCAGCACTTGAAACGCCGCAGCTTGAAAACGTGCTTTTCTTATGTTGATTTAATTTTTTCCATTTATTTATGTTTTAGTTCTAATCACTGTTATTTTAGAATCATTACGCTGAAAATGATTTTTTTTTTATAACTCATAGTAATAGAATAGTATAGCAATACCTCGCAGTCTCAACTGGGATAACATATCCTCTCTGTGGTTAGATAACCATTTTCATATAGGGGATATCTATTCTGTTGATATAAATAAGAGTACTGGTATCTGTTGTTAATTTAATACCTCAATTGCCCTCTCGGCCGCCATCTGGGCCTCAGACCAGGGGCGTCATTATGCTCGCAGGATCGCCGTCCTTGGTAAGACAGTGGCACTCTGATCTCCGGTCTTCCGTTAAACTTGGCATCAGCAGCTTTTTTGAGGCACTGGATCATTACAAGAAGGCACAACAACAACTAAATAAACGTCGGACGTCTGGCCACTTACTACACATGTGTACAGAGTCCCTCTCTCATTGACCAAGGGACCTATTGTTACAGTCTAACTCAACAATTTGTCCCTGTCTCCCACGAGTCCCCGGCTGTTCCAAGCCTCTGGGTGGCCAGAGCCTCATGTCTCAGAATCCAGTGATGCACCAAGGTTTCGGCCAGCAACCACGCAACACCTGTGATCACCTGCAGAGACAGGCTTTGTTTATGCCTGGTATATCCTGGAACCGACATCCTGGCCCTGGAACGTTCGGGGTCGGCCTCCCAAACCAAGGCTGTGGACCGCTCCGGGAAAGGCAACCCAATTCAAAAGCGCATAGCATATAACTCTAATAGGGAGAATGGACATGTGCAGAACATCCTCACTCTATACGTTTAAACTAATGCTTCTTCAGCCAAAAACTTTATAAAAACCGATCAGGAGGTTCTTAGTATAACCTTTTGAGCTATTTATTAAGGCCCACTTGCCCACGTCCCGGCGAACCTCTATTAAGTGGGTCCCTACACTAAATGGGGTAAACACTGCATGGCGACCTACCACGCAGATAAAGCCACAACAGATGAGGGCACAGCACATGTGGCCCCACAGCACCATCTGCTGCTGACCTTGCCCCTGGCTTGGGCATGGACCACCCCACCATCGCAGCATCACAGCAGCTCCTGGCCGCAATCTGCACCACCACCAACAAATGGATAAAAAAGGTTTGGGGAACCACTTTATAGAGGTCGCGGAACGTGGCAAGGGGGCCTATAACGTCTTTGCGCAAAAGGTATACTATAGAACCTCCCTGTTAGTTTTTTATATAGTTTTGCTGAGAAGCAGTTAGTTTAAAACGTATTTTTTTTAGTGTGAGGATGTGAGGCACATGTCTTTCTCTCTCCTTTTAGAAGTTTATGCATATGTCTTTCTTTTATATACATGGACCAGCACTCCCCCATTTGGCTCCCAGGTGTTTTTACATTTGAGCAGTTGTCGGTATAAGGGATATGCCCTGTCTCTTGCAGTCTGAAATGAGGGGGAGCCCTGGGAAGGTGAGCAGTGGTCTACCTTTCCTTCGTGGGGGTGGTGCTGTTTGGTGGCCATTGCTGCTGTGATGCTGCGTGGGTGGGGTGGTACAGGCCCAGAGCCAGGGGGCTAGGTCAGGCAGCAGTGGTGCATGTAAGGGGCCTCACTGGGCTGTGACTGCTCATCTGGGTGGCTTTTTCTGCGGTGATGTAGCCATGCGTGTTACCCCTTTTATGTGGTGGGACCACTTAATAGAGGGTCGCCGGAACGTGGCAAGTGGGCCATATAGCGTTTTGCGCAATCAGGTATACTAATTGAACCTCCTCGTTCGTTTTTTTTATATTAGTTTTGTGAGATGCATTTAGTTAAACCGGTATAGTTGAGGATGTGCTGCACATGTCTTTCTTCCCTTTTGTAGTTATAAAGCGACATAGCTGCCATCTAGTTTAGCACATGTCAGTATTCCTGTGGTTACTGACGCCCAATGGTTGCCTCTCCACCCACCAGAATCAAGGACTTTCGAGTGGCCCAAAAAACGTTGTCGGCAGCAGATCTCCTGCTGTTCCGAATACCTTAGTGGCAGAATCCTGCGACCGTCTGAGGTCGGTCGGCCACACTTTATATAGTACTATATTCTTACTGCACATAGACAGCGTTCACTAAGAGAAGATCAATCAAGTGACACAAATATACCTGCTTTCCACTTCAAGCATTATTATAAAATACTATGTTAGTGTCGCTTTGAACATCAAATATCTTGAATTCAGCAATCTTGCTCATTAGACATATATACACACATTCATTTATTAGGTTATTATTAAAAGAGTGACGTACTATCCACAAAGACTGTTGTCAGGGCAGGTGCATTCTTGCTCCTCCTATAGGTGGAGACAACTCTGTCTGGTGGTGCACCTAGTAGGAGCAATCAGGTCGGCCCCTCTGTGAAGCTGTGCCTTACTGGTGACATCTTCTGGTCTAGTAGCCTACGAACTGTTGTGCACATATGGATATTATCTAACCAATACCGCTTGGTTAGATTGAAAGAAGGTGAGTGTATTTGTTTTTTATCTGTTTTCATTGCTTTATAATGTTATATTCTGCCCTTTGTCAGTTATGCTATGATTAAGAACCTTTAGTTTGAAATGCGTCAGTATGTCACACTTTTAATAATATCCCAATAAATGGATGTTTTTTTTTTATATACATCTTGTGAGCAAGATTATGATTCTAAGTGATATTATATAACTAGTTAGGGTGCCCAGAACTAAAAAAACTATCAATAGCCACACTTACTGCTCCAATGGCTGGGAAGAATACACAAAATCCCAGTATGTTATCTTTTTGCCCTAATTTTACTGGGGAGCTATAGGGTACAATTTATTTTGTGCAGTGCACCCTCTTAAGTGCTGGGCAGCCTGACACATTTTTAAAATTATGGGCGAATTAGGCTGAACCCAGCATGGTGTATCGTATATTGGCGTTACCCCTTTGTATCGTCCTTATCATATGCATTTTAATACGGTTATTGTTGCTTGTGCTAGTATCCCTAAGTGTTTACTCGTGGCTTTTTGCTGCTGGTGATGTACTGCGTATCTAGAGAATTTGCTCAATTAATGACCTGGCACTGTGATTTATTTTCCATAATGTAGCACATGGCAGAGTCGCGCTGCTACTGAGATTCAGTGTTTCTCCCAGACATTGAGCTATAAGGCCCTTGTTCACACGGATGTATTATGGGTAGTATTTCTGCCCGTATATTCACGCCTTTACTGCATGCTCAAATTACGGGCTTTAAAATACGTCCCTGTCATTACGTATTCCACAGCTTCTCTAGAGAACTTTGGTTTTTCGGCTCTCATCCAGCTCGCACTATATGGCAGAGCGGGAGTGGACGATGAATTGACTATTATTTCCACATGCCCTATTCCACCCCGCTGGATTTGCATGTCTATGGCGAGTACCGCAATCAAGCCGGTCCTGGTGAAATAGCCTAAGTGTGGATTTGTAGATTATTAGTGTTTAATGTCCCATTTTTTCTGTGATTTTGTGCCACAACTAATAAAGACACTTGCTTAGGTGATTGAGAGGATGAGAAAATTAGACAGTCAGTCATGAGCAGTGATTTTTTTTATTTATTTATTTTTTTAAATGCAGTGATAGGGTTAACACCCATTTGCTTTTAAACATTGTTTCTCAAAATGCTCAAATTACCTCATGACTATTTGTTTTACAAACAAATCAGTGTACATTAAAAATAATTTATTATTTTAGTACAATTTAAGAAATGTTTGATGCAGGAATCATTCGTATAGTTAGAATCCATGTTTCTTAAAATACTGTGCTCTAGCAACAACATCATTTGAGTAGTCTTTGCTTATTGTATTGCAATCAATGTCCTCAAAACTTGGGACTCTTTCTGGACCAGCATTGTAGGCTGCAATAGCACCTGCAAAATAATTACTATTGAAGTTAGTAATATGTAAAAGCATAGGATACGTATCTATTGGCCCAAGACAGGAACATAAGACTAATTAATGGTACAATGATCAGTATGGTGGTATATAATAATAATTACTAGATTATGTTTTTGTCTGCATGGTAGTTATGGATGAAACATGCTTTTAATCATATGATATATGTCCATGCAGTACAATAACTATGCCAGCTGACACATGAGATTACAGCTTTATGAGGTGCCATAGAAGCCCCAGTGATCACTAGAACACGGTTATGAGTCCAGCAGTGAGAACCAAGCAACCAGACTTATATTACCTATCCTTTGGATAGGTGATAAGCTGTGATTATTCAACATTAATCTGTTTTTAATTAGTCCTAACATCAGCACAACAATTCATGCCTCTGTGAACTAGTAGGGCAGATGGAACTTTTAATCATAATTAATCAATTATTACGTCTATAAAGACTGGGACAACCCCACCTCTGGCATGTAAATTATAAAGCAACCAAGGGAAGGGATACCTGTGCTGCTGTCAGGACTAAGGAAAAACAAAGTTAACATTGAATAATCAAACTCTCCCTTAATTCCTACAACTATGGGGATTTAGCAAGAAGTTGCACATAGGGAGGAGCCTCTTAAACCCCAGAATTCTAGACAGACCACCTAGGGTGTCCTTTCTGAAATTCATGTATTCAACCTATAGTGGCTGATAAAGTGTAAGCTCCAGAAGGCTGCACCTCAGATCTGATTGAGGAGTAAGACTTCTGTTTGCCCAGTAGTGGAAACCACAACGATTGTCTGGGCTTTGACAAAGATCAACACCTTGTCTGCCATAGGATGTCTTGTCAGCATGATCCACTTCACAGGGTGGGTTTAGAGACCTATTATTCTGTATATCTGCTGTATAATAGAATTAAAAGATTTACGTCTTTCCTGAATGCACACGCTCTTTTCAAATGAATCTTTATGCATCTGGATATGTCCTAGGAACAAGGGCGTAGCTATAGGGAGTGCAGAGGTAGCAGTCACTACTGGGCCCTGGATCCCGAGGGGGCCAAAAGGCCCCTCTACTGCATAAGAAAATGCCAGTAGTATATATAGCAATTGGTAGGCCGGGACCCTTTTATAGATTTTGCACCTGGGCCCTGAAGCTTTAAGTTATGCCTCTGCCTTGGAATGTAACTTAACCTCCTCTTCTGAAAAGGAAAAACACCTGTATTGACATCATTAAAGGTGAGGACTATGGGAGTGCGGATAGATAAATACATTAGTAACACTGTGGAGGAGAAAGATTATATCTGGGTGAGCTGCGGACAAGACCTGACACTACCCCAAGGTGGTGGCAAGTAGGAAGTTTACTTAAAGGGCCGGAACATGAGACAATCTACACCCAAAAGTCTGAAGGGAGGTGAGTCCAATTGTCTAAAGACTGCAGCAAACCCAGGAAGTACAAATAAAGCAAGTGGTATTAATTGATTAATTAATTCTCATTAAAGGCTCCATATGTCCTAATAGTTCACAGGGATATTGGTACCCCATTATTGTGCTGCATATAGCATGTAAGGAGAATGTTAATTGTGGAAATAGTCCTTAATGCTAAATCGGTGGGTAGAGTAACATAATAATATTGTTTGGAGAAACTGTGCTACTTTTGTATTTTTTTTCATACGTTATAAATGTAGGTATCCAAATCATGTTATATGGTAGCAATTCAGTCTATATACATATGTGCAGGTATGATGAATATATTGTTTTGGTTGTTCAAGACAATCCAACAGTAGGAAAAAAAATTATATGTGAGCTACTTTGAGAGACAACCACACATTTGCATCACAGTTCTGTTTTATACTGGGCCATAATAAAGTTTCCATAGCGGTGCATTGGGTGTACCTACATATGACTTTAGGATGATACAGGGTCATATGAGGTTTTTTATGTCAAATTCAGCAGAAAAAGGGTTGTGAAGCTCTCCATTGGGGCCAGATGTGACAGCAAGCCAGGGTTCATGTTTCATTTATAATATCTTGTTAGTGTATTTGCTTAGGGGATGCCAATTAAAATATTTTTTATGTATCTTTTATAGGAGAGGGTTTAGTACTTTTTTCTTTTTGTTTCTGCAGAAAATTAAATTTAATTGAAATATATCTGTTTGCAAATGTTATACATAAACTGTAATGTTAAAAAGCATTCATGACACTCCTTTTCCCCCCTTTTTTAGAGAACACAAAAGTCTGGTAGACTACACTATTCTATCTTTCAAAAAAAGCAAATGATGTATGCAAATGTAAACTTTTTTATATCTCTTTTATGGGTCCATTGGCCGATACAGTTTATACTCGTTTTGTCTATAAAAAATTACATCTGCCAGGCAAATAGGGAAAACATTCTGTAAACTAGCCCTTACTCAAAATGTTATAGATTATAAGGGTATTTTCATGTGGCTTTGCTCCACTGCAATTTTCTGCATCAGACCCACAGAATAAAAATGGCAAGCAAAAATAGAATATAATCCACAACATAATCTGCACCAATTGTTGCATATTTTATACTGTGGGTCAGCTGCACAAAACCTACCAACCTATCTCAATGTACTTTCATCAAAAGTGGAAATTAACTCTTGTATGAATGAAAATATTACTAATACTTCCTTAACGGAAATCTTATCTTCCAAAAGCAGTATGAACGCCACTTAATGCTGCATTAAATACAAAAAAACTCCACAAACCACACCTTTGAAGACTATACATCAAACCTCTCTGTCTATACCATAGTGAAACTCCTGAACATAAATTCAGAAAAATGGCGTACTAACCCAAATCTTAATAAAGGTAATTTTTTAATTAATACAATATTTCTCACAAAACCCATAATAAAGGAGTTTTAGGACAATGTCAAACAACAGATCATAGTACAGCGATATAGCCAGCCAAGCATACATAACTGCAGTTTTCATGAATCCACTGAAACATATTCCATTAACCAACAAATACTCACTCTAACAAAAAATTAAAAATGCACATCAGCTCACTTGGAAATGGTGCACACATCCAATGATCCTCCCAATCATCAAGAAAATTCAATGATAGAAAGCATTATTGACCAGCACCAAAAAATAATTAAAATCAGCAAACTTTTATTCCATCAAGAAATTAAGAAAATCTGTATTGAAGGCATAATATGAATCCGATACTGGAAAATCCGTCCGAAAACAGATCAGGGTATTTTCTAAATAATTTTCCAGTGCACTTATATAGACACTTATGTGAAGATGGGAATGAGCATTTGTTGGTTAGTGACATATTTGAGTGGATTCATGAAAACTGCAATTATGTTTACTTGGCTGGCTATATCGCTGTACTATGATCTTCTATTTGGTCCAGTTAAACTTTAGGAGGTCCAGTCACATTAGGGCCATCTGCATACACTCACACTAAGCAATTTTTGAATGTATTTACAGCCATGATCTGTAAATGGAGAGAAGTATATACCACCCTTTACAGTTCTCTAGTTTTACGAATCCTGGCTGGCACTGCCTACGCCAAGTGGTTAGATAGGACAAGTTGCAACAAGCAGATATATGTTTTTGAAACCAGTGGTTACCTTTCATTAGTTCTTCTTTTGACCACTCTGGAAATCTTTTTGTTATATATGTAAACATATCGCACAGAATTTGTGTAGCCTGTAAAATGTGTTCTTCACTATCCCAAGATCCATGAGGTTTATGCCACCTTTTATCAATCTGTAGAGAGTAACACAAAGCTTAACTAGAAGCATATGAGAACTAAATAAAGAGACAGAAGAACATCAACTATAAAGCATGTGCTGTATGTTACAGGTAAACACCACTTTAGGCAGATTATCTAAGGATTGTTAAAGGGGTCTTCCCACTCTTCACTATAACTGCATAACGACAGGATTTGCCATCAATGTGTTATAGGTGGAGGTCCCATCTCTGGAACCTGCACTTTTGTCGGGAATCTCCCCCAAAAGCCTTGACTTAGAATGTAGAGCCCATTGCACTTGTACTCGACTCTCCATTCAGTTGTATGGGAGTTGTGAGTGCAGCCGAACAAACTGCTGTAGTCCAGAATGGAATAACATGCCATTCATTCTAAGCCAAGACTTTCAAAGGCCTGTTCCCAAGGTGAAACCTGCACCTATCGCACTTGTTGGCATGTAATGCCATCAAAGTGTATGGTAGGAGCACCCATAAATTTAATTCAGGTGAATACTGTTTTTTTTTTTTTTTTTTTAACCTACATGTAATGGACATCCTATCATGGTAGGATTATATGGGGGGCTTTAGGGGTCTTTCCCACCTTAAGGATCTATGAGACCTCTACCACACACCCTCCCTGCTCAGTCAGGTTCTTCTGATCTGCTTTGTCCAACATTGTTCAGTCCTAGCTAGGCTTTTCTTCACCTGAAGAGAAGCTTAGTTTCACTTTACAGCCGTAGGTATCTAAATACTGTGGCCAAAGCAATGGGTTTTCTAGCTCCTGAGCTTTATATTCAACCCACCTTACCTCTGGGTACACCCGTGAGTTAATTAACTTGAAGGCTCATTAAAATTGGCAAGCTGACCAGGTATTCTCCTTTACATGTTTTTATTGCTGCATTTAAAACTGGGCATCTGAGGGCATGGGCCTAGGGTGGCAAGAAGAGGGGCACTTTAGATAGAAAATTAATCATTTGTTTTACTCCTCTGAGATACTTTTGCGGGATAACTGATTGAAAGCAATGGAGAAGTAGGGAGAAGGTCCAGATGTACACAAACAGCAGGAGGTCTGAGCGGGACATAGCAGAGCTGCTGACTTTTTGCTGCCAGCTGTGCCGCTCTGCAGCAGCTCCAAAAGCACTCACATAGGGGGACATGTATGAAAACTGTCAAGGTCTAAGATTTTCCTTACTTTCCTTGTTGCCCATAGTGACCAATCAGAGCGCCTGTTTCATTTTTTTTCAGAGCACTATATGAAATGAAAGAGGAATTCTGATTTGGAGCAGAATATCTGAGTAAAAAGAAGAGAAAATCCTGATTAGACCCCCATGAAGTGATTGACAACTACTTCCTCTGTATCAGTGTGTGTATAGAGCAAACTGTCAGTCACTGTATGTGGGTTAAGCAGGACTTTTAGTGTCACACTTAAGGTTTTCTCTGCTTTTTACTCAGAAATTTAGCATCAAATCATAAAACCCTATAAATCACAAATCTCAGGGATTAGAGTCAACCAAATCTTAAATTCCAGACAGCAATTTTGTGGTGTTGCCCCTCATCAGTGCAGAGTAGAATACTGGTTGGCTAAGTGAGAGGCTCTTGGGATAGCTCAAGGAGTAACATTTCTCATTAAGGAGAGGCACCATGAATTTAGAAACATTACATCCAGTAGGTGTCACTACAAGGGTCCTAGCTCACTTCCCATGAGTCTTTAATTCTGTATAATGATTATTTTTTTAGATTATGAAAATATTACCTGCATAAGGCCAAATGCATTTTTGTAGTCACCATATCCATCTGCATCGAGAATGTTCCCAGCACGTGTCTCACGAGACATGATTCCAGCAATAACAGCTGCGTCTATTCCAGTTTTCCCAGACACTGCCATTATCTTTTGTTTGTATGTCATTATTCTTTCCAGATCTGCTTCTGCCAATCTCTCCGAACCATCGATACCTTTATATTTATGTTTCAAAAAGGAAAAAGTTTAGTTTTGCATGCCTATATATTAACATAAAGCTTTCAAGAGCTGCCTCTAAAGCACCAGAAATACAACAGTCTGAGATACTTCACAAACTAGCTGCATATTTACTATGCTATAATGCTAGGTATAAACAGCACAGATTTATTATGGATCAACAAAGAAAATTGTTAAAAAATCTGCACTAAGACGATGTGCATTGTGATGCAAATTCTGATTGTAGATTTGATTGCACATTTCATGCTTTGCAGTAGCCTAACTTACATCCATTATAGTATCAGAAGAGAACATGCTGTGGATTAGAAAATTTAAGGGAAGCGCTAAAATCCGTACAGAATTTATCCACAATGTGTAAATGGAGTTTTGAAGAACCTTTCATTTACATTGTACTGTACTTTGCTGCATTGTTTCTATTAAGAAAATCTGCATCAAATCAACTTTGTGTGAACATAACCTAAATCCGCTATGTACAGAAACCAATAACTAATTATATGTAAAGGCCCCTGCTCAAAAGTCATTCCTCTGTAAACTTTCTTATCCTGTTGTGACACTAAAGACGTCCTCATTGTGTCATTTCCCTGCTGGTTGGGAGCTGTGTGTATTAAATAACCTCCACTAATTTCACCAATAACCACATTAAATGGAGCCTTCAAACCCCATTAGCATGTGACGGCTGGCATGCAGGCAGAGTACTAAAGGGGTTAGCCAAAAACCTAGTCAGGACACAAGCGGAAAGTCAGGGCAAATAGCGTACAAGTGTTAATGGGTCACAAGCTGTGGACAGGACAGGCAGAGTTTAATCAGTCAGGACAGGAATAGCAACTCAGAACGAGAATCCAAAACCAGGAACGTTCCAACAATACCAAAAAACAGTATTGGCTTTGGGAAAATGGTATGTGTGCGGCCCTTTTAAATTTGAGCGGGTGCCCCACCCCGAGCCCTAGAGAGCACAGAAAGTCAGCAGGAGAAATCTATTTTTCCATCCAGCCTCACAAAAAAACAGAGTAATGAAAAAAATCTCATGTAGCCCAACATGATACCAATGAAAAAGTCATCTTGTCTTGCAAATGAAAAGGCATTACACAGCTCTATTAAAGGGGTTTTGCCACGATGTAATGTTGACGTGGGGTCCCCAAAATGGGGATTTTTAAAACTTTTTTTAAAAATATTTGATTTCAAAAATAAAACCTGTGAACACACTTTTTTTTACAGCCCCTTTGTTACTTAAAAGTTTACATTTGACACACCAGGAATGACAGAAGCTGATCTCCGCGCTTTTGTGTTTCACCTTATCTAATGAAAGGGGGCAAAAAGGAGCTTGCAGGGGCTGGGGAAAATGCAGTAATGAGGCTGTTGCTGTATAGAGAATCCCCTAGTTGTAATGTAATTATCTTAGTAAACATTGCAGACCTTTCCCCCTTTTTTACTCGCTCTGCTCGGGGGGGCCCCTCTTCTTCCCCGCCATTTTGACACAGCAAGATTTTTTACTTCGCCCTGAGCAAAAACAGGTAAGGAATCACTTCATGCAAAACCCCTTTTAAAAAAAACAAAAAAATCAAAAATTTTGTGAATAAAAATAGGATTTTTTTAAAGTTGCGATTATAATGTATGGTTTAGGGGGAGCCTTACAAAGGGGCTGGCAAAAAAAATGGGGGGGGGTTTTTTTTAAAAAAGGGGATAAAAATTCTAGCTACGCCACTGCATGGCAAATACTATATTGCTTTTTTAGCT
>JAODAL010036084.1:0-42149 GCA_025379985.1 Phyllomedusa bahiana
TTTTCCCCCTGAATCAGAGGGGGCAGACTGGTGTCCAAAAAGATGGATATGGGGCTTTTTTGAGCAGATTTGGACTGGCTTTAGAGGAGCTCACAGGAGATGTCTAGCTACAGTGCCATCCAGGCCACGCCCCGCGGTTTTATGTTCTATTCTGACAGTCATAACTTTTATATTTTGCTGTGTGCAGAGCTGTGTAGGGCCTTGTTCTTTGCGGGGTGAATTGATGCCTTTATTGGTACCATTATGGGGTGCATACAACACGTTCACTTTTATTTAAGGTTTTTGTGAGGCGTTGAGAACAAAATATAGCAATCATGGTAGTGTTTTTTATTTTTATTTTTTATAGCGGTCACTCTGCATTAGATATAACATGCTAGCTTTACTCAGCAGGTCGATACGATTACAGCAATACCCAATGTGTATATATTTTTTTTTTTACTGCTTTTATACAATAAAAACACTTTTATTCAAACAGGAAAACACATTTTTGCATCGCCATAGTCTGAGAGCCATAACTTTTTTATTTTTCTGTAATGGAGCTGTGTACAGGCTTGTTTTTTGCGGGATGAGTTGACGTTTTTATTGGTATCATTTTTGGGGGGACAAGACTTTTTGATCAGTTTTAAATCCGTTTTATGGAAGGCAGAGTGAAGAAAATACTGCAATCCTAGTAGTGCTTTTTATTTTTAACAGTGTTCACTGTGCAGTATCCGTAATAAGTTAGCTTTACTCTGTGGGTCGATACGATTACGGCGATACCCAATTTACATAGTTTTTTTTTATGTTGAAGCACTTTTAAAAAATAAAAAATATAGTGTTTTTAGTGTGTAAAAGAATATTTATGCATCACTATCTTCTGAGAGCCATAACTTTTTTTTTATTTTTCCGTATACAGAGCTGTGTAAGGACTTTTTTTTTTTTTTTTTTTGCGGGATGAACAGACGTTTTAATTGGTACAACGTTGCCGTTTATAGGAGTTTTTGATCACTTTTATTCCATTTTATGTGCTGCGGGATGAACAAAAATCTTTGATTTTTTTTTTTTTTTTTTTTTATGGCATTCACTGTACGGGTAAATTAACATGACAGATTTATAGGGCAGGGTCGTTATCACGCGGCAATACCAAATATGGGTACTTTTTTTTTTTTTTTTTGGGGGGGGGCGATTGCCGTTTGTAAAGGGGAAAAGGGCGGTGTACGTGTTTTTTATTTTATTTTTCGTGTTTGTGTTTTACTTTTCACTTTTTTTACTTTTTCACATTTTTTTTTTTTTTTCCCCATAGGGGATTTGAATGAGAGATCTTTAGATCTCTCATTCAATAGAAATCAATGCACAGCTTATTGCTGTGCACTGGTTTCTATGGTAACTGTCACTCACGATGCCGGGCCATGCCCACAGGGCATGGCCGGGCATCGTGACGCCACAGACAACCCGGAAGGCATTCTATGCCTTCCGTGCTGTCTGTCAGCAAACAGCAGCTACACGATCGTGCGCTGTTGTCGCCGACAAAGACGCAGGAGGAACGATCTCCTCCTGCGTCTCTCTTAGTTATTGCGACCCGATGGTCGCGATAATTAAGGGGTTAACCGCCAATCACCCCGCGTCCCCCCCCCCCCCCCCCCGCCCCCTTCCCGGAGTGATCCGGGGTCGGGGCCGACGCTGCGGGATGTCAGCTGTAATATACAGCTGACACCCCGCGCTGATCACACAAACTCTGCTATAGAGTTCGCACGATCCTCGGGATGAATGCATACGTCCAGGGGCGTGAACCCCCAAACGACCTGGACGTATGCAAATGTCTAAGGTCGTGAAGGGGTTAAAGAATATATTCAGGGGTGTAAGCGAGTATGTTGACCCCACATGTGTTCCACAAAGTTTTTTAGTGTTAGGCTGTGAAAATGGAAAATTAACTTTTTTTCCAATAATATGTAGTTTTAGCTGAAAATGTTTCAATTTCACAAGGAATCCTGGAAAAAAAATGCCCACAAATTTGTTATAAAATTTCTTCCAAGTTTGGCAATATTCTATATGTGGGTGTAAACTGCTGTTTGTGCGCGTACAAGGGAGGGAGCGCTATTTGGATTTTGGAATGCAGATTTTGGTGGGTGCCATGTTGCATTTGCAAAGACCTTAAAGTACGAGAACAGGTGAAACCTTCCAGAAGTCACACCATTTTGGATTTAACATCCCCCAGGAAACTCCTCTAGGGTGTACTGTATTTTTGGGCCAACAGGAGTTTCACAGTTTTTTTTTTTTTTTTTTAGCATTGGGCTTTAAAAATGAAAACACAGTTCCGCCATTGTTGTTTAGGTTTCATTATTCACCGTGCAGTATAAATTACTTAACTTTACTGTGTGATCGGTACAATTACATTGATATGTTTTAGATAGCTTTTTTTATGTTTTACTGCTTTTACACAATAGAAATCTGTTTGAAAAAAAGTATTTTTATGTCGTCATAGTCTGAGAGCCATAACTTTTATTTTTCCGTGTATGGAGCTGATTAAGGGCTTGTTTTTTTTTGGGATGAGTTGATGTTTTTGTCAGTATCATTACGGGGTTCATGAGACAACTTTGATTGCTTTTTATCAATGATTTCGGAGGACAGGATGAACAAAATAAAGCAATCCTAGTAGTATTTTTTTACAGCTTCACCATGTGGCTTAAGTGACATGTTAAATTTACTCAGCAGGTCGATACGATCACAGCAATACTAAGTTTATATATTTTCTTTTATGTTTTACTGCTTTTACACAATAAAAATACTTATTTAAAAAAAGAAAACATGTTGTTGCATCGCCATAGTCTGAGAGCCATAACTTTTATTTTTCTGTGTATGGAGCTGTGTAGAGGCTTTTTTGTGAGATAAGTTGACATTTTTATTGGTACCATTTTGGAGGCGGCATTACTTTTTGATCACCTTTAAATCTGTTTCCTAGTAATGTTGTGGGTTTTTTTTTTTTTTTTTTTTTTTAACATTGTGCAGTGTACGTGACATATTTTAATCTGTTGGTCGATACGATTGCGACAATATCCAATTCATATAGATTGTCGTAGCTCTTAATAATTAAAAAAAAAAAGTGTAAAACAATATTTATGCATCACTATATTCCTGTTTATGTCCTACGAGATGAACAAAAATCTCTATACTGTCACTTTTTTTCTTGTTTTTTTTTTTTTCTCGCTGTTCATCGTGCGGGTTAAATGACGTGACAGAATTATAGGCTAGTTCATTCTGCACATGGCAATACCAAATATGTATACTCTTTATTTTGGAATATTTTTTGGGGGTAAGCGGTTTTCACTTTTTTTTTTTTTTTTCTTTTTTCCACTTGTCATGGAGGCCATCAGCACCCCGTAATTACACTGCAGGGTCTCAATCAGCTCCTTCCCTGTGTCTTTCCCTTAGCTGTCTCGATTGACAGTGGCATCTAAGGGGTCGTTGGCAGAGACTGGAACAAGCTCCGGCCATTGCAGACAATGCATGAAGCCAATACAGCTGGCTTCATGTGCTAATTGTGCAGGCTTTGCTTGTGAGCCCATATGATCTTCTGGATGTATTGGTATGCCCAGTTGCCGAAAGTGAGTCGCAATCAGGACATACCGGCACATCCTTTTAAGCAAACTGGTTAATGTTTTACATTTTAGTATGTACCCACAGAAAAGATGGAAATGTATTACTGATTGCCTCAGAGTCCTCTAAAAATAACCAGGTGATATCCACCAAATACAGTGTTCCCTCAATGTACAATAATAATTGGTTGTGGGAAAGCCATTGTATGTTGAAACCATTGTGTATTAAAGAGAACCTGTCACAAAGTTTATGCCCACCTTGCTGAGGACAGCACAAGCTAGTGACAGACCTGCTGTTTTCAGCGCTGGGTCCCTTATTCTTTAAGATGCTGTAGTTTTAGAGCATTTACCCCTCAAATCTTCAGTTTTCAGCCAGAAAAGAGTCTCTTTTTCATGCCAGGCCCACCAGAGGCTAGCCCCGCCCACCTCACAACTGACTAACCTATTGCTTTGAATAGGTAGAAACATGTGAATAACTGACAGGTGGGCGTGGCTAACACCTCATGAATAAGATTTAAGCGTTAAATGCTCTAAAAATACATTATCTTACAGAATAATGGACGCCGCGCTGGGAACAGCATGTCTGTCACTAGCTTGTGCTGTCCTCTGCAAGGGGGGCATAATCTATGTGACAGGTTCCCTTTAAGTACATGACCAAGAGACACTCTTATCTTCAATCTTAGCTTCTCTTCAAGAGAAGCTCTTTATCTTTCTGATTGTTATATGTAAGGATAAGCTTATGGAAAACTGGTAGGAAGATTTAAATCACTTTGTATTTTGAAGATATGAGCCTCTCTGGGTATTTACAATGTACCAGGAAAAAAAAAAAAAGATTGGTTCCTCCCTCACCTAGTGCCCAAAGCAGCCGCACATGTTACAAGCAGTACAGAACTGGGATCTGGATCCAGAAGAAGGGGGCATCCTGTACATCTAGTGGACAGAAGATTTCTGTGTAAACATAGAAAGGATTTCTTTACTGTAAGAGCAGTGAGACTGTGGAACTCTCTGCCAGAGGAAATGGTGACACAAATTCACTAAAAGATTGAACAGGGTCTGGATGGATTTCTAGAGCGTAATAATATAACTAAAAAATTCCTCAGAATCAAATAGTATTCTTATATGGATTTGGAACAACAAACCAGCCCACTGAAAAACCCTAAACAAATAATTAAAAAAAAATAAAAATTTTTAATATACCCATAAAAATACATTACGTATCCAAAGTCTATCTAAATCAATTATTTTTAAATACATAAACACACTGTCCCTATCTACTTTCCTACACTTATCCTAAAATAGACCAAGTAATCGTCCCGATAAGGACGGCCTAGTCTTTGTAGGCTCACCATATTGAAACACTTTGTGTCCCTTATCAAACACCAGAAACTTTAAACATATATATATATTTCTGTACAGTGTTTAAGGATATATAAATTCAAAATCCAAAAACAGTTTTCATTATTAATATAGAGTCCCATATAAAGTACTCAAAGGCTCACAGTCCACTGATTTTAACACTGGGTTTGTAAGCTGGGTTCCACCTGCGGTTGATGGTGTATCTCATCTCCCTATTTAACATCCTTGAGAATTGAGATGGATGTGGTGGGAGAGTCTGAATAGGACGTGCGTTGGTTGACACGTGCGTAGATGATCCCGGCAGGTACTGATCCGGCGCCCTGCGCAGTGGAAATGTTGACGCGAGGGGTTCGGCGCAACGCGCGGTTGGCCCGGGGCTGGTTGTCATGGTGCCACTCTCCGCCAACGCACGCGCAAATAGTAACCTGAAGACGCCGAGTTATCGAAGTGTGCGCGGCTGAACCCGGGGTGGTTGTCATGACGCCGTCTAACGCCGGCCCATGCGCAGTTGCTTTGAAGGGGCTGAGTGGTGAGCACAACCCGAGGGCGGCAAATAGCGGTAACTTATTTTAAGACGGGATAAAGGACATAGTGACATCAGCTTATCGAAAAGGACTACTATCTTGAGTCAGTGTGGGCGTCCCCTAGAGATCCTCTGATGAAAACCCCCTAATATGAGGGGGGGAAACGCGTCGAGGATAAGGTTTTGATGCATCTTGAAATGATGCTGGATAAATGTATCTTATGTTCCCTACACGGACGATATATATAGACATTTACCCTATGTTGAAAAAAAATTGGCAGTGTGTTCATATCAGTGGCTGTGAGCCTTTGAGTTACTTTATATGGGACTTCTATATGAATAATGAAAACTGTGTTTGGATTTTTGAATTGATAAAATCCTTAAACACTGTACAGAAATATATATATGTTTCAGTTTTGGTGTTTGATAGGGACACAAAGTGATTCAAATAGGGTGAGCCTACAAAAGACTAGGCCGTCCTTATCGGGAGATTACTTGGTCTATTTTGAGGATAAGTGTAGGGAAAAAATAGATAGGGACAGTGTGTTTATGGGATAAATATTGATTTTAGATAGACTTTATATACGTAATCGTATTTTTTTGGGGTATATATTAAAAGTTATATTTTAGAGTTTGGATTTGTTTAGGATTTTTTCAGTGACTGGTTTAATAATATAACTAGTTATAGTGACAGTAACCTCCTAAATACAGTTTTTCTTTCTCTTAACTACTTTCAATCCTTTTATTTTCTAGCAATAAAGGGACTGCTGCTATATGTGGGATTGCAGGTAAACTGTCTTTTTTTTTTTTTTTTTCATTTGCAGAGTAATATTCGTATACTAACTTTTAATTTATTGAAAAAATTTTTTTAGGAATGGACACTCTGCTTCATGGACCTATTCAAGCTCCTGCTCACAATGCAGATGTAAGTACAATATTCTCTTCTAGACAATGTAATATTCTGCTTCATAAAATCTCAATGGCAATAGGACTGGTAGTTTGGGCAGTCACACTAAATCGAGAAGCATTGTCACATTAACCTTGTAAGCATGGTGTATGTGATTGCTGGTACTTGAATAGATCAGGGGGACACATTGGTCAGCTGTTTCTGTTAGTGCCATGGACAGATAATCTGGTAACTAAGGGTCTCCAGTTCTGATGATTAGTGGGGGTCCCAGTGGTCAAACTCTTAATGAGCAATAGTCAAGCATGTACGGTGCTACTGCACTCAACGTCTATGGCACTACCAGAAACTCCAAATGCCTCTTTGTGTCTTGGGCATGAAGTCCCTTGATCACAGGCTCTATGGGAGATCCAGAGGTCAGACCACCAACTAGACTTCTTTTCCTCCATTTTAATCTTGGCATTTCCATAAGTGTGTATTAACGGCTTGGCATTGGTAGAGTTCACATGTACTGTCACTTTAATTTTTGTACGTCTTTATATGATACCACTTTTCTAACAGAACATATATTATTTTTTCACAGTGGATTATTGCTGACTGTGCTAAAGACAGAACAATTTGCTTCTCTTCAGAGAATGATATGGATATGACGACAAGCAACACCGTGACCATTCATGGACTGACTGAGGAGAAAACAAAGAAAATAGATACAAGTCAGTTTTTGGCGAGTTTGAAATCCCATAACAGTAAGGACTTTGCCAAAAATAAAGACTTGCAGTTGTCGACTGGTGTTGAAGCCACAGACATCAAGAGAGATTCTTCAATGGAGAATAAAATAAAGTTTAGTGACTTTTTGGCAAGTTTGGGAAGTAAGAAGTCAAAGGAAACAAGTTGTTTTGAAGGTGCAGATAAAGAGAATGTTCTTCCATTTGCTTCCACCAATTTCTACATACAGAACAATACAGGAAATGTCACACAAATGTTCAGAGACAAAGATGATGGACTTGAGTTAACAAAGTGCCACACAACCAATATAGATTCTTTTTTTCCAATATTTAATAGAGAAACCCCAAGCCAACTAATTCCCTCCTCTGACAATGGCAACAGTCAACCTAAGCGGTTGTCTTTAACTGAGTTTACTCACCTAAAAGGTTCCACTCTGAACTTAAACAGACCTCCTTTTAATGACCAAACCGTACTTCTGGAAGATGACATGGATATGACCTGTAGTCATACTACTCGAATAAGCCAAGACAACCTCGCCCAAAATGTCCAACTACACACATACCCAAATGAGTTGGTTCTCCCTTCTGATAAGACCATCAATTTTACTGAAGAAAATGAAATGGAACTTACTGAAAACCATTCCCTTTGGTTAAACAGGAATCAAAGTGTAGCAAGGGTCTTTGGCATGGAGCATACCACTGTTCTTCCTCATGGAGAGGACATGGATATCACCAAGAGTCATACAGTTGCTATAGATGGCTTAGCGACTATTCAGGTCAAAACTCGGGCCAAGTCTCTTTCGGCAGTATTTAATAATGTTGAAGATGATGATATTTCTTGTGTCACAATAAAAAGACTAAGTTCAGGGCTATCTTTAAATTCTCATAAGATACCAAATAAATCTTTAAATACCCCCGATGGGCCAGATATTGGGCATCCAAAAAGCAGTTCTGGTAACCTCAAAACCTGTGCTACATTGGCAGATCTACTTGGTCAAAACAAGCCCATGAGCAGTATTTCTATCCACCACCACAGTGAACAAATGTCTACCAACACCACAAAATCGGACAATAGTGAAAAAACCATCTTATTTGGCTGTCAGAGTGATGATATGGAATTGACCAAGTCCCACACCATTGCCATTGATGGTAAACATTTACAAGAGTTGAGCAAGAAGGAAAATAGATCCTATTTTAGTGGTTTAAAACTACCTTCTGTTTCTAATAAAACAATCTTGTTCTCCACTGACAGTGATGACATGGAGCTGACACAAAGCCACACAGTTTGTATTGACCAAAAAGCTTTGAGTCGAGATGATGAAAGTCATATTTCTTTACGATTTCAACAAAGAGGCTCTTCGTTATCTACAAGTGTCAATGTGTAAAAAAACAGATATGGATTTCTATGATCAGTCTGTAAAGGGAAATACTGTGCAACTTAAGGTGACTGGGGCGCCTAGTTCAAAAAGAAAAAGTGTGATGAACGCTACTAATCTTCTGTCAGATGACATGGAGATGACACAAAGCCACACAGTTTGTATTGACCAAAAAGCTTTGAGTTGCGATAACAAAAGTCATATTTCTTTAGGGTTTAGGGGCTCTTCGGTATCTGCAAGTGGCCATGTGGAAAGAACGGATATGGATTTGTCTGATCAATCTGTAAAGAGTCATACAGCGCAACTTAACAAGGTGACTATGGCTCCTAGTTCTGAAAAAAAAAGTGTGGTGAACACTACTAATCTTCTGTCAGATGACCTGGAGATGACCGCCACTGAAACGGATACGTTTAGAAATGGTCCTCTGTCAAGTACATGTGCAGCCGATAAGACAGTGTTTACTTGTGACCAGCAAGACATGGATATTACTTGCTTACGTACTGTTTCTATTGACAGCAAAGTCTTGTGTGAAAGATTACAATATAACACACACAATACTAACGGCAAAGGTTTTGATTTTAATTTAGCTAACACAAATATTCCAAAAAGTAAGGAACAAGATGGCTACACTGCTGCAAATAAACCGGAAGATGGAAAGCTGACCACGTCTTTGTCTGGGATACAGGCAGGCTGCACAGAAGCTGTCTCTAATACGTTGTCCCAGAAGCCCAGTACAGAACCCTGTACAACCTTGCAAAACACCATTTTATTTAGGCCTGAACATGATGATATGGACATTACCTGTTCAAATACTGTTGCTATAAAAAATACATTTTTTCATGGAAGTTCCGAAGGTAACAAATCTGTTTCACGTCTGTCATCTACAGTAAGTAGCTCAGCTGCCAATAAAACTGTTTTTGTAGATGACATGGAACTTACACAAAGCCATACAATGGTCATCGATGGGAGAAATCCAGTAGGGTTACATAATCAATCCACTTCAGTAAAGAACATTCCAATTGCTACCTCTGTTCTGGATAGTGCGGGTACACAACCAAATGCAATTTGTTGTGAGAAGGACATGGCTAGTAAGGAATTGAAGCAACAGATTCATAATGAAACGGTCTATCAGGAAGGTGAAATGGCGATAACCAACATCAATGCAGGTCTACTAATTGCTGCAGAAAAATCCTGCCTTTGGAACAAAGTAAATCCATCATTGGAATTCTTTAATGAAAAAACCATGTCTCTGTGCGACCAAAACGACATGGATATGACTCGGGCACATACCATAGCTATTGAAAACAAGGTCATTGCTGAGGTGGGTAATAATCCTCCAAAGAGTCTGTCGCAAAGAAATGTCAGTCGTGCTTCAGTCAGTAAAGGTGATGTGAGTTACAGTTCTCTGCCTCATTCAGCACGTGATTTTGACGAGACACACTACAATAGTTGTATTGCTATTAATCGAGATATGGATATTACTGTGTCAAATACAGTGTGCATTAACAATGAGAGGCCTCGAAATAATCTGCAACTTCCCACTTCTAGCGCTACAGCCGCCTCTTCCTCAAGGAACCATCATCTTGATAATACAGAAAGAGATAAAAGAAATAACAAAATTGACAAGATAAATGAAAATCGTATGGGGGAAGAAACTGCTGTATCCACTGAATCACAGGATAAGACCTTGCTTTTACATGAACAGAATGATATGGACTTTACCAGGTCACATACTATAGCCATTGAAAGCAAACTATTAGACACGAAGGCC
This sequence comes from Phyllomedusa bahiana, assembly GCA_025379985.1. NCBI lineage: Eukaryota > Metazoa > Chordata > Amphibia > Anura > Hylidae > Phyllomedusa > Phyllomedusa bahiana. The sequence goes on from JAODAL010036084.1 coordinate 10,228, forward strand.
AAATCTAATCTGACAGAGTCTCTGAATACTATGAAGCTAAGCAACAGAAATGCTGTTCTTAATCAAACAAATGACACCATTAGTATGGTTGATAACCTCACATCTACAAGTAAGATCTGCTCCAGGGAGGAAGACATGGACATTACAAAGTCAAACACGGTCTTCATTGACCACATATCGGATAAGCTACAGAACAAAACTGTTCGTGTCTCAGACATTGTTCCTAAGAGGAAAAGTGTTTATTCTCGGCAAAAGTCTTTAGCTTTCAGTGATGAAACTTTACTTCTAGTTTGTAATATGGAGGAGACCAACGTAAATGTATGTCTTACTGAGAGTTTAGTAAATAAGCCTTGCTTTGATAAAACTATATGCAATCAAGGTGACATGGATATGACAAAATCTCATACTGTGGCAATTGAAAACAAAACTGTAGATGCTGCTCGTATTACCCATCCTGTAACAATCTGTTCTCAAGCATCTAGATCCATGACTTTATGTGACCAGGGCAGTGCTGTTGAGGGCGATGAAGTGGATAGAACTAGACCTCAAACTGCAACAGATGATGGTCCATTAGTTCCTAAATCTATTTCGTATCAGAGTGTGCTTCCAGATCCAAAAGATATTGCAGTGACATCTTCAGTAACTGAAAAAGAAAGTAACTTAACAAGGCTAAAAGGAAACGGTGCTTCTACAGGAAAAAATAAAGACCTGGTTCTCAGTGGGGATGAAACCATGTTTTTAAATGAACAGAGCATGGATATCACTAAAGCACACACTGCAGCTGTAGAAGTCAACTTCCTAAACAATCTTTCCCATCTTCCCAGCAGTAACATAGGTGTAATAAAATGTGACACTGACATAGTCAATGCTGCAAAAGCTTGTGGAGAAGTAACAGAAATGGAGCAAAAATATGAGGCTCAAAACGAGACTACAGAGCTGCTAGAGAAGTGTAGAAGGAAAAGTTGCACAAGGCCTCATTCACTATCTGTCAAATCTGGAATCCTCTTGGAGGGACTGGGAGATAACGAGCGCACCCAAAACCACACAATTGCAGGAGATTTAACTTTGTTAAAAATGGGGAGTGGTCCTTGTAATGCTGAAGGGGGTGTGATTTTAAATGAGGAGTCAAACAATATTGATGTTGGTCTTATTGAACTTAAATCTAAGGAAGGTGAGCATACGTCCTCTAGAAATTGCATCTCGACTTACAGTGATCCAAAACCGAATCCTAATGTCCCTACCAACTCAGATGTTGATTCAAATTACAAGGTAGAAAGCCAATTATTAAGAGTAAAACATGAGAGTCCAAAGATGGCTAGTGAGCTTGGACCTGCTAAGAGCTCCTTGAATTGTAATTCTTCTAGTCTTACCTCAGATTCTGAAGACCATATCGCTCCTGAGTTACCAAATGCTTGTGGCTCTCCCCTATTCACTTGTGCTCAGCAAAAAGACACTGAAGTGTCACAAGAAAAGGATTTGAACAAAGCAAAATGTAAGGGAAAGAGGGTGTCTTTTCATTTTCCAGAAAAAGATGTGGCTAAGGATGTAATATTGGATCAAGTCACTGAACTTTTTAACATGCAGCTAGAAAAAGATGATTGGGTAGAACACCAAGACAGAACTGTCAATGTGGCAGATCAAATCTCGGATATGACATCCGATCTAATTAGGCAAGCACCTGCCATAGGAAGGATACAGGATATAGAAAATCCAGTCTCTACCCCTCTTCACAAGTGTCCTGAATTATCAAAGCTGAATGTTAGTATTCCTGAAGGCATCCCTTCTGATGATAAAGGTTTGGGGACTTCTGCTGAATTATCACAGAAGAGTAGAAATAATCGTAGAAGCATTGCTGATATTCAGTTAAAGATAAAAAGTCTGTCACTAAAGTCCAAAATTTCACCCCATCACACTGCACCTGTCTCAAGCCTTGTTGATCAGCTGCCAGCCACATCCCAGAGTTTATACCCTTCATGTTCTGAACAAGCCTTAACTACAGAATTGCCCAACACAGAAACCATGCAAGAGAAGGACCCCAATAATGAGAGAAGTAAAACGCTAACAAGAGAACTCTGTTTACCGAATAGGTTGTCTATCAAAGTGTTTCAGCCCAAGTTGCCCAAGAGAAGGGTGTCGAGCACAAGTAACACTCTTGAGCCAACTTTGTCTTTGGTCTCTGAGGCTTATACCCAGAATCATCAACGTTCGAAGGCACTTCTCAAGACTTTAAGTGCTATTAATGTTGGGCAGTGTATAGATGAAGAGATGCTTCCTGCCTGTCCTGATGATCAGGATCTCGATGGTATATTTCACTATGAGGTGCCTGAAGGTGCTTGGGAGGAGTTATGTGAGGAGGAGGCTCTACAGCAGAACCCCAATATGTCTACTTTTCAACCTAAAGATTCCATGAATGGTCAGAAAAGAGGTCGTGATTCAAAGGATGATTTTGAGAGTCAAAGAGAAAAAAAAGCCAGGTGGAATGACGATATCTTAGAAAGAGACGAAGCACAGGTAAGTTCCATTCCTAAATTTCCTTAACCTTGTCAAGATAGTGATTGGAACATGTTAGATGGAATTAGGACTGCTACATAATGTCAAGGGTGTGTTTTTTTCCGTTGTTTTTTTTTCTATTTAAAAAAAAAAGTTAATTGGTACATCCCTTGCCTCTCACTGGCATTCTACTGCCTTCAAACATCGGGCATTTCCCACCAGTCTCTTTGAAGTTCCAATTTTAACTCATGAGACCATGAGCCATTCACTGGCCTCAACTGTTGCTATCGTAAGAGACTGGCAGGGGAACTTGGGGTCTCCATCGATGCTTAAGCAGCAATGACGAGATGTAAGCACCAGTAATTTTTTATTTTATAGCAATGGGCAACTTTTCAAAAGTAGTGGAAAATCCCTTTAAATTTAATGTTTGTTACGCTATTAGTCTTTGCCATCAAGTAATTCACCACCAATTAAATCCTATTAAACACCAGCCCAACTTATGTAGAATTCATAACAAGGTATCGACTACCATGGCCAGTATAAATATAAAAATATCTTTAATCAAAATATTAAAAAAACAAAAACAAAGCACCTAACATAGCCAGCAAGGGAAAATCATAGAGACCCATTCGTTACTGTGTAACTTGTTTATCCTTTTATTCCGTATCAACAGATATACAGCCAAACCATTTCAGTTTTCAGGCTTTAGCAGTATAAACAGTCCTTTTCAGACAAACAGCATAGATAGTCACAAAAAACAGGTAAATACCTTATAATGCGCTCTGCGGCGTTGTAGTTAGGAGGAGTAGCGTGGACATACCGGCCGAACGCTGCACGGATGCAACGTTTCGAGGGAACTCCGCCCCCTTTCTCAAGCATGCGCGTGGTAAGTTTCCATCACTTTTATATACCATAGTATTTAACTCCTTAATGCATAACTTATTTTAAAAACACTCTAAAATGTAACTCTTCATTGAGTCCATTAGGGCTCTTTGAATCAAGAGTTACAATCCAGTATGCCTCTCTTTTTAGTAATTGTGTCTTAGTGTATTCCGGATCACCATTTTTAACACTTTCAAGTACACACCACCTAAGTTCTGATACATTATGTCGTAGCTCAAAAAAATGTCTTGCTACTGCATTCTCTCCATAGGTTTTACTTTTAGCACTTCCCTCGTCTTCCTTACTCTGTTCTCTTTATTTTTTATATACTCTGATCGCCGATCTGTGTTCATTAATACGTAGCCTAATACTTCTGGTAGTTTGTCCTACGTACACCTGCCCGCATGGGCATTTTAACATATAAATTACAGCTTTCGATTCACAGGTGAAGGTGATCTTGATCGGGATACTATACCCTTTCATCGGGTAATTAATATCAGACCCTTTAATGATCGAGGAGCAATTTGAACAATTAAGGCAAGGAAAAGTTCCCCTTTTCTGTGTATGTAAAATCTTTTGTCTCAATGTTTTATTTGGCTTTAGATCCTAGGACATCAAGTCGTCCCCCAGCGTACGACCTCTCCGAAAGATTAAATGTGGTGGTTGTAAAAACAACCTCCCAAATTTATCATCCCTCTGTAAGATTCTCCAATTCTTTAAAATAGACTTCCTAATTAATTGAGCATGTTGGTCATATTTAGATACAAATAGCAGCCTATTTTCACCTTCTTTATTGTCTTTTGTTTCTTTTTCATCATTTCACTTCTTGGTATTAACAGCACCTCTCTTCCTACTTTCTCTAATTGAGTTTTATCGTATCCTCTTTTTACAAGTTTAGCGATCAATTTCTCCATAGCTATTAAGTACAAATCATCTGTAGAACAAATTCGTCTGGCTCGGACAAATTGTCCTTTTGGAATGCCTTTAAATGTATGAGGGGAATGGAAGCTAGATTTATGTAATAAGTTATTATGTTCCACTTTTTTTGTAAACAAATTAGTCACAAACCCATCCTCATTTTTGCATATTTCAACGTCAAGGTATTGTATACCATTCCTGTTCTTATCCATCGTAAATTGAATAAGCGGTTCTTGTTGATTCAGAAACTCAAACTTATCTAGTTGTTCCTCCGTACCTCCCCACGATAGCATAACGTCGTCCACATATCTCATCCCCTTGACAATGTGTGGAAAAAATTCAGACTCAAACACATATTGATTCTCGAAACCAATCATATAAAGATTAGCTAAACTTGGAGCGACAGGAGACCCCATAGAAGTCCCCTGTCGCTGCAAGAACAGTTGAGATCCAAAGCGAAAAAATTCTTAGTGAGTGTTATCTCTATCAATGTCATAAGGAAACCTATTAGCGCGTTATTGAGAGATGGATCCTCATCTAATGCCTCACGAACGGCTTTCATGCCCAGATCAACAGGAATTCTAGGTATTCTATGTGATTCTTTTATTAACATCCTCTTTGTTTGTTCTGAAATGTTAAGTTGAACAGCCTCCTGTACTACTTCTTGTATTAGATGTATTTCCTCAGTAGGATCGTTATCTAAAGGAAGATATACATTTCTATCTGTTAGTTGAGAATTAGCTTCATCTATGTATTGTGTACGGGTCATCAATACCGTCGCTCCCCCTTTATCTGCTTTTCTAAGTATTATAGTGTTATCTTGTTTCAATTCTTTCTTTCTTAGTTAGATTATTATGTATCTTTTTCCCTGAGAAAAGTAGAGAAAGTAGGAAGAGAGGTGCTGTTAATACCAAGAAGTGAAATGATGAAAAAGAAACAAAAAGACAATAAAAAAGGTGAAAATAGGCTGCTATTTGTATCTAAATATGACCAACATGCTCAATTAATTAGGAAGTCTATTTTAAAGAATTGGAGAATCTTACAGAGTGATGATAAATTTGGGAGGTTGTTTTTACAACCACCACGTTTTATCTTTCGTAGAGTTCATACGCTGGGGGACGACTTGATGTCCTCAGATCTAAAGCCAAATAACACATTGAGACAAAAGGTTTTACATACACAGAAAAGGGGAACTTTTCCTTGCCTTAATTGTTCGAATTGCTCCTCGATCATTAAAGGGTCTGATATTAATCACCCTATGAAAGGGTATAGCATCACGATCAAGATTTTCTTCATCTGTGAATCGAAATCTGTAATTTATATGTTAAAATGCCCATGCGGGCAGGTGTTCGTAGGACAAACTACCAGAAGTATTAGGCTACGTATTAATGAACACAGATCGGCGATCAGAGTATATAAAAAAATAGAACAGGTAAGAAGACAGGGAAGTGCTAAAAGTAAAACCTATGGGGAAAATTCAGTAGCAAGACATTTTTTTGAGCTACGACATAATGTATCAGAACTTAGGTGGTGTGTACTTGAAAGTGTTAAAAAATGGTGATCCGGAATACACTAAGACACAATTACTAAAAAAAAGAGGATTACTGGATTGTAACTCTTGATTCAAAGAGTCCTAATGGACTCAATGAAGAGTTAAATTTTAGAGTGTTTTTAAAATAAGTTATGCATTAAGGAGTTAAATACTATGGTATATAAAAGAGATGGAAACTTACAACGCGCATGCTTGAGACAGGGGGCGGAGTTCCCTCGAAACGTTGTATCCGTGCAGCGTTCGCCTGGTATGTCCACGCTACTCCTCCTAACTACAACGCCGCAGAGCGCATTATAAGGTATTTACCTGTTTTTTGTGACTATCTATGCAGTTAGTCTGAAAAGGACTGCTTAAGCCTGAAAACTGAAATGGTTCGGCGTAATTGTTTAAAAACGAAAAAAAGATAAACAAGTTACTCGGTAACGAATGGGTTGATATTTTAAAATTGTACCCCCAGGGACTCTAGGGAGGAAAAGGGAGCCCTTCCATTTAGCCCCATGGCTAAGTTATACTTTGGCACAAAAGGGGGTGTTAAAAAAATTAAGAAATTGTATAGCCCAAATAAGAGTACACAGACGTATCAGAAATTCAAAATCGAATTGTCCTGAATGAAACGTAAAGAAAAATTAAAAATTTTAGTAAAAAAATAGTGGATTATCTAACCATAAGCAACCGCCCCGGTCTCTATATAGGCACAGTCCCAACACACATTTTGCATAGGCTTTGTCACAGGTTCCCTGTGCGTCAAGACTGTTCCTACACTGAAGAAAATAATTATTTGATCCCTTGCTCATTCTGTAAGTTTGCCCACTGACAAAGACATGAACTGTCTATAATTTTAAGGGTAGGTTAATTGAAAGATAGAAATCCAATAAAATCCAAAAAAACCCCCCTTAAAAATTTTAACAAATTTATTTGTTTTTGCGGAAGAAAAAAATATTTGATCCCCTGCCAACCTTTAAATTTTCGGGCTCCTACAGCCCAGTTAGACTTTCATTAAACCGTTACCTGAAATTAAATAGTCTTTTTATAAAAGACTTCTGCCCAAAGTCAGCAAACCTAACCCTACAAATGGGCAACCCAAAGAGTTTTTCAAGGATTTCGGGGGACAAATCAAAGACCTGCACAAACGGAATGACTACAAATCATAAGCAAACGCGGGGGAGAAGGAACAACTGGGTGCAATAGAAAAAAATGGAAGAAATAAAAAATGACTGTCAATTGACATCGATCTGGGGCCCCATGCAAAATTCCCCCTTGGGGGGTACCTTGTCATGGGAAGGGTGAGGATCACCAAAACTCCCCGGGGGGAATTTGTTAAGATCTCAAGGCCCCTGGGACCACATCACCGGGGAAAACCTTTGGTAACACATTATGCCGTAATGGTTTAAAAATCCTGCAGTTTCTAAAATGATCCCCCGCCAAAAGGCCATGTGAGGCCTTCTAAATTTTGCCAAGAACACCTGGAGATTCATATGTTTGGGGGAAAAAGGGTCCCGTTCAGATGAAAAAAAATTGAGCTTTTTGGTATTAACTCAACCGCCGTTTTTGGGAGAAGAAAAAAACTGCCAATGACCCAAAGAAAAAGGGTCCCCACGTCAAGCATGGAGGGCGGGCATTATTTTTTTGGGGGTTTTTCCGCTAAGGCACGGGGACTACGTCCCGTATAAAATGGAGAAGGGATGGACCCATGTACCATAAATTCCTGAGTGAAAACCCTTCTTTCCCCAAAGGACAGAAAAAGGGGGTCCAGCGGGGTCTTCTGAAAACCAGTGACCCAAAACATACACCAAAGGCAACAAAGGAGTGGCTCAAAAAAAAAATACATTAAGGTCATAGAGTGGCCAAACCCAGCTCCAACCAAATCCCAAGAAAACTTATGGGGGGTTTGAAGCTCCAAGTTGTCAAGCGACGCCTCAAAATTTTAATATTTAGAGCTGATCTCAAAGAGGGTGGACCAAAATTCCTCATACATGGCGCAAACCTATAAAAAAAAAAACTCGACTGCTTTGCTTGCCAATGGGGGGCTTCCATATGTTAAAGGTGTACCCTTCCTTATTGGCTCATTCCACTGCTCTGAGCTTCTCAACTTGGAATGCGGGGGCGTTTCTTCCCCTCCCAGCTGGAGAATCACCCCCCTTCATGCTGGCCCTGATTCCCCCCCCCCCCCCCCCCCCCCCTCGAGCCACATTCATGTGTCCTCCCCCCTATATTTTTTTTTTATAAGAGCTGTATACATACCAGGCTGCATTCAATCTAATCTGAGCACTGATTCCCTCCAGCGGGAATTTTATTACAGCTTTCTAAGAACCAAGATCTGCGGTATGCGGAGTTTAGGCAAGGGGGGCAAAACTGTCAGTTTTTCCATTGTACAATCTCTGCAGTCTGTTTTGTAGGTGTGGAACAAAAAAATTGGGGCCCCTAACTCGGAGTCATTCTGTACAGCCGTGAACCCCCGGGGGGCTGTCAAGAAATGACTCTCGCTAGTGAATTGAAAGGGGGGGGAAGGGGGATTAGCCCCACGGATATCGTTAAAAAAAAAACACAAGAAAGGGGACCCCTGTGAAACAAGGCAGCTTTCAAATGACACCCAATTGCAAAGTTTGCTTGTTTTCACTGTCCCCTTATTTGAAGACCATTTAAGAAACGTAACACCCTTTAAATCTTGTTAAACCGAGGGATCAAATATTATTTCTAACTGCAAAATGCAAAAAAATTTTTATAAAATTTTTAAAAAGTGATTTTTTGTATTTTATTTTGGGTAAAATTAACCTAACCCCCAAAAAAAACTGTTCATTCTTTGTCAATGGGCAAACTTACACTCAGCAAGGGATCAAATAATTATTTTTTTCACTGTATATAGAGCCGGGCAATTTCTTAGGGGAATATATATCCCCAAACCTTTTTTATACATTTTTAATTATTCTTTACAATTCCCTCAGGACTATTGTGATTTTTAAATTTTCTTTACAGGCGTCTACTTTTTATTTGTGGCTTAAAAAATTTTTAGCTAATTTTTTTTTTGCTATAATTACAAATTATTTTTATTTTTTTACACATTATTGTTTTATTTTGGATAGCTTAAATTTATTATATACATGGCCCTTAATTTCTGTATACCCCCAGGTTCGTCCAGTCCTTGATTTTCCCTTGCTGGGTATGTTTGGTGCTTGTTTATGGTTTTTTTTAAAATTTTATTTAAAAAATTTTTAATTTATACGGCCCCTTAGTTTGATACCTGTTTATGAATTTTTTTTAAAAGTAGTTGTCCACAACAACCATTTTTTCATTTCGCATTTTTTCTTGCTGCAGATTTTTTTTCAAAAAAATTTTTACAAACCCCCTTTATTGATGGGGGGTGCAATCCCCAGTTTCGAGCAGGAGCAGAAACAAATTCATTCAGCTGATGGGATATTTCAGTGAAGACGATTTCTGCAGGGAACCTGCCATGTGTGAATAGTGCTTATCAGAGAGGTGTCTTAATAAGCAAATCATCTGTAATCTGGAGGAAACCAGCCTATTTGGGCTCAACGGGGGTTTTCAGTGACAAGAACACAGACGATCAACGATCCCACCAGCAACATTCGAGACAAAAGTGGCTAAGCAAACCCCTTTTCCCACTTGACAGAAAAAGTAAATATTATTGGACTCGCTACATCCATAAAAAGCTTGCTGTAATAAAGTATAACATTATTTATAACGCACAGTAAACATAAGAAAAAAAATCAATACCCGAGGCCAAAATTGTAGGTTTTTTTTTTTTTTTGCTGCATTGCCTTCCCAAAAAATTTCAATTAAGTGATCAAAAAGTCACATATATCCAGGGGTGCCAATAGGGCATTAAGCACAGTACTCCTGTCAGGGGCCCTAATCAAAAAGGGGCCCACTGTTTTAAAAAAAAAAAAAATAGGAACTAGTAATGGATGGGGGCCCCATTTGATTTGGCTGTATGGGGCCGTGAAACGGTTAATAATGACTGATGGCCCCCCTTCATATATCCCCTATTTTTTCAAAGCAGTTAAAGGAGTTTTGCCATGATCTCATTTCACATCTCCTGCAATTTAATCTTGTGCCAGGAAGGGGTAAATGTATAATTTGTTTGAATTGCGTATCCTGTGACCCAGCAGGATGACATCACCATGTCTTTCCTATCTCTAGTCAAAGAAATGTCTATGTACATAGCTGTGAGTAGCTACAATGTAGCTCAGAGGTAAAGTTTTTGCCTCACAGCACAAGGGTCCTAGGTTCAAATCCCTGAAGGAACCAAACCTGTGGATTTTTTTTCTCTTTATCAATACACATAGCTCATTGAGGTTTCTTTTTTAAAGAGGTTTCTTTTTTTATTTATTTGCACTGTTTGGCTAATTACTAAGGAGCACAGAGGACAGGAGTAGAACAACAGCACCTGGGGATTGAACACTCAGTAGCTGCCTGAGAGGAGAGGCGATGTCTGAGCATGTGCGGCCAGGACTGGGGGAGTTTCTTAGCCATGGCGAATCCCTGAAGATGAGCTGTAAACAATGGATCCCTAAAGGAGCAGCTAAAACAAAAACGGTGCAGAATTTTTAATAATGACGAATGGTGAAAATGTTTATTATTTTGATTTGCAAGCTTCCCACATCAATTTTACTTTATGGCAAAACCCCTTTAAACATCAAAACTATAAATTTGACATCACTTCAATGGTGCTGACCCCCAAAATAAAGATAACATCTGATTTATACCACACAGTAAAATCTATAAAGGGATGTTCACACGGCATGTTTGGATCCGTGTTTCGGAGCCTAAACTGACCCAAACCCGCATTTACAATGTGCAGTGTGATTTATATTTCTTTCAATGTAAAACACGCATCGGCGTTCAGAGGAGTGATCGCTGATGCACGTTTACTTGCATCTTTCTGATGCATCTTTCAGATCTGTTCTAAGAATTGTCATGTAAATTCTTGATCAGTTTCAAGCAGCCGACACCCTATTTAAAACTATAGGGTGCGATCCTGCTGCGGCCAAAACGCAGCCAAACACTCAGGATGCCATTGACGCAATACTTTTACATGTGTTTTTCAGATCCCAAACGCCGTGTGAACATACACTAAAAGCAACTCCCCCAGCACAAAAAAAACATTGCATGGTACAGTAAATGGTACCACTAAAACGTACACCTTCTCCCACAATAAGTAAACCGTTAGACTATGTAGATGGAAAAATAAAGTTACATTTGTTGGAAGGTGGGAGGAAAAAATGAACGCGATGCAAACCAAAAATTTCTGGGGCATGAAGGAAATATTTTTTGCAGGTCCAGCTGTATTTATTTGCGGGTTTAGGTCAGCTTAATCCCTGTTTGGGTTTGTTCACATAACATCCATATACAATGTCAGTGTTTCATCTATTACCTTCAGTTTTTCCTATTGTTTTCATTCTCCTACTGCTTGAATACAATGTACTCTTGGGCTTTGTGTCCCAAATGGTTACCCGATGTTCCCCGCCGGTTGCTGATTGGTTCTCCAAACTGTCAATCCAAATGCAAATTCGAATCGCAGTACAACAGCCCTAAAATAGTCACGACTAATGCCTTTTTTTTAATTCAATACTGTTGCGGTATGTGTTTTTGTTTCAGACCTCTGTTGCTCTTAAACATTCTGACAAGTCATATAGAAGTGATTACTCGACTCCTCACGCAAGTAAAACCATGGAGCAGACTTACTACAGCAGCAGCTCTCAAGACTCCAGGGGGGACGGCATGTCTGTAGACCTGAGCAGTAAGCTTTATTCTATTGTTTTTCCTCTTGGTGTGATATATCTTATTTCCTGCCCAGATGATAATCCTTATGTGGCCTCATTCATATTTGGTCTTTTAAGCAGAGGCTGTGACAGCAGCTGTACAGTGGCATCCATCACACACAGGTTATTATTGCACCCATACAGTAAATCGATGTCTGAAACGGATGCCATACCATGACATTTGGTGAATGGATAGGGTTTTTCTGTAACACGGTCTTATTTGTGGAACAGCATAACATGCACTTTGTTCTGTACTCCATTTATTCTGTGCTGATCTTCCAGAATTCAAAGGGGCACCTTTAGCCTCTGTGGGTCTTAAAGGGGTTGTCTCGCTACAAAGAATAGCTTTCAAATTGTAGGGAACACAAAATAAAGACATTTTCCAAATATATTGCATTGTTCCTCTGTTTTCCCTAAAGAGATACAAGTGAATTTATTACCTCTGTGGCTATTTCAGTTCCCTCAGTAACTGACCTGTAAACAAATCTCCTGGGGCTGTTTGTTCAATGAGATAACAGAGAGTGAGTCATCACACAGGTCGCAGTGTCAGTCAGTTGTCCTGTGCTGCCATGAACAGAAAAAAGCTTGATTTATCTCAAGTAAACAGCTTTTGTAATTAGGGCTTTTTGTTTTTGGGGATCAGATAAGAAGTCCTATGAGTAGTTTGAGAAGCTAATCTAATCTAATTAGCATCTGAAAGCCAAGGAGCTTTGCTTTTACAAGCAGGAGTTTATGCAAATTAGTCTGAACCAGGAAGTGACAGAGAATTTCTTTCATGCATTCTTTGAAACCCTGTGGGGAGACAACTCCTTTAAACCTATTCACAGATTTAGTGTGTGTGTTCAGAAGTTTTCTCTAGCATGGCAACATGCTAAACGCAGCTGAAAAGTGTGATATGATTATGAGCAGGACCAAAGGCTCCATTTACATCCCATTATGTAAGCGAACATATGCCGAACTTAGCCATGGGCCCCACCTGACCTGAAGAAGGCCGAAAGTGTTCCTTTGACCTCTATCGGGCTTCTATGCATTCTGTTTTAGGGCTTGTTCACACGACGTTTTGGATGCGTTTTACGGATCCGTTTTTAACCTGTGAAAACTGGATGAAAAATGCATCCAAAAAGCGGATCCAGAAAACGCAACAGCAGATCCTTTTTTGGATGCATATTGGATGCGTTTTTGCTTGGTTTTACGGATCCTTTTTTTTGGATCCTTTTTTTTTTCAATGTTTTATTAAATCAACCTATCAAACTGCAATTTTAAATATAATTTAACCTATCAATCACCAATAAAAAAAAACTTTTTTTACCTAGTGTCAATCAACTGTACAAACCTATGATTTTAGAACCCCCCCGCCTCCCCGCTATTTTTTTTTTTTTTTTTAGTTTTCAAACTCAGAGGACTGACATCATGTGCATCCAGTGTATGTGGGGCTGTGGGGCTGAATTAAACCCTTCCCCCTTCCCATGTAGAATGAAGGTTTTTCCAATGCACTTGCATCAAAAAATTAGCCCCCCAAAATTAAATGTACAAAATAGAACCCAAACAAAATGTTCAAATTTTATTTTTAAATTTAAATCCAATGTTTTTTACAGATGCTTTTTTGGCATCAAAACGGATAAAAAAACGCACCCAAATGTATGCTGGCTTTTGGACCATTTTCGGGATGCCAAAAGCGCACCCATTATTTCCTAGGGGGAATTTCTTTTTCCGTAAAAACAAGAAGCATTGACATGTAAATTTTTAAAAAACGGATCGCGGAAAACCCCATGGGCGATCACTTGTGGAACAGCGATCCCTTTGGGCCCATTGAAAGCAATGTAATCACCTGAAATTTGTTAAACCTTTTGGGGGGATCCAAAAAACGGATCACAAAAACGTCGTGTGAACAAGCCCTTAAACTGTAAAGGGAAGTGTGGCAGACTGTACTGTCCTATAATAGTGGAGCACTGCAAAAGACATATACCATGTGGTGCACTTAATATCTTATATTACTCTTTCACTTGAACTTCTTACAAGACACTTAAATTTGTTTATGTGGGATAGCCCATTGCATTACAATTATACACTTAAAGGGAACCTGTCAGGTAAACTTTGTTGCCTTATCTGAGAGGGGTGTGGGTGTGGGGGTTCGACTTTGATATATAGGGTATTGTAAGGGGAGAAGTGACTCGTGGTTATAGTTTATTTGATAGGTAGGAAGTTAGATCTGGTTATAGGGTTATATGTAAGGGGAAAAAACTGGCTCTGTGTATAAGGGTTATATGATGGTGTAGAGAAGCTTAGATCTGTGATATGTAGGGTTATATGATAAAGGAGAGGAGCTGAGATCTACTTTACCAACTATATTACCCCCAAATCACCAAAAGTTGGTGTTCAATGTTTCCCTTTTTTTCGGTCAACAAAGCAGGGCAGATGGACTCCAATTGCCCCTGGGATGTGGGTTTAGCAAAAACCTCTGGAGGTAAGATTCCTGCTATAAAAAAGAAAAATCAACGCCTGACACTTGGGGCCACATGTATGAAAACGGTTTAGGTCTAAAACGCTAATGTCTAGTAACCTATGGGCTTCCATTTTTATTATCCCTTTTAATTTTACACATTATTGAACCCGAAAAAGCGCTTAAAATTTCAAATTAGGCTAGTGAGAATGTTTTTTTAAGGGGTTTAATTTAAGATATAAAATGTACAGTGTGTGTGATGTATGGGGTGCGATGTTGTGTGTGTGATGTATGATGGGATGTGTGTGTGAGTTGTATGTGTGTGTGGATGTATGTATGTGTGTGTGGATGTATGTATGTGTGTGTGGATGTATGTATGTGTGTGTGGATGTATGTATGTGTGTGTGGATGTGTGTGTATGTGTGTGTGTATGTATGTGTGTGTGTATGTATGTGTGTGTGTGTGTGTGTGTGTGTGTGTGTGTGTGTGTGTGTGTGTGTGTGTGTGTGTGTGTGTGTGAAAGTATGTGTGTGTGTGAAAGTATGTGTGTGTGTGTGTGTGAAAGTATGTGTGTGTGTGTGTGTGTGTGTGTGTGTGTGTGTGTGTGTGTGTGTGTGTGTGTGTGTGTGTGTGTGTGTGTGTGTGTGTGATGTATGTGTGTGTGTGGTATGTGTGTGTGTGGTATGTATGTGTGTGTGTGTGTGGTATGTATGTGTGTGTGTGTGTGTGTGATGTATGTATGTGTGTGTGTGTGATGTATGTATGTGTGTGTGTGTGATGTATGTATGTGTGTGATGTGTGTGTTGTGTGTGTGTGTGTGTGTGTGTGTTGTGTGATGTGTGTGTGTGTGTGTGTGATGTATGTGTGTGTGTGATGTATGTGTGTGTGTGATGTATGTGTGTGTGTGTGTGTGATTATGTGTGTGTGTGTGATTATGTGTGCTTGTCTATATATATATGTGTGTGTGTGTTATATATATATATATATATATATATATATATATATTGGTGTGTGGTGTGTATATATATATATATATATATATGTGTGTGTGTGGTGTGTGTGTATATATATATATATATATATATATATATTATGATTATATATATATATATATATATATATATATATGTGTGTGGTGTGTATCTTATATATATATATGTGTGTGTGGTGTGTGTATCTATATATATATCTATGTGTGTGTGTGGTGTGTATCTATATATATATATATATATATATATGTGTGTGTGGTGTGTATCTATATATATATATATATATATATATGGGGGTTTTGTGCTGTGTGTTTTTGTATATATATATATATATATATATGTGTGTGTGGTGTGGGTTGGGGGTATTTTAAATTTGTGGTAGTGGGGTTTTATATATATATTGTTTTTTTTTAATATATTTTTGGTTGTGTGGTGGGGGTTATATATTTGTGTGTGTTGTTGGGGGGTTTATATTTTTGTTTGTTTTGGGGGTGGGTATATAAAATGTTTGTGTTTGTGGGTGTTGTTTAATTTGGTTGTGTTTTGTGGGGTGGGTTTATATATATGTGTGTGTTTTGGTGGGGGGTTTTATATATATTGTGTGTGTTTTGGTGGGGGTTTTTTTATATGTGTTGTGGGGTTTTTGGGGGTTTTTATTTTTTGTTGTGTGTTTTGTGTGGGGGGTTTATATTTTGTGTGTGTTTTGGGGGGGTTTGGGTATATAAAAGTTTTTTGGGGTTTTTTGGGGTTTTATATATATGGTGGGGTTTGTGGGGGTGTTTATATATTTTTTGATGTTTGGTGTGTTTTTAATAATATGGGGTGGTGGGGTGTGTTTTATATGTGTGTTTGTGTGGGGGGGGTTTTTTTTTTTGTGTTTTTGTGTGGGTGGGGTGTAATTATTGTGTTTGTGTGGTTGTGTTTTTTATATGTGTGTTTTGGTGTGGTGGGGATTATTTTGTGGTGTTTTTGGTGGTTAGAATTATATGTGTGTTTTGTGTTGTGTGATTATTTTGTGTGTGTGTGTGGGTTGGTGGATTATATGTTGTGTAGGGGGGTGGTGGGGGTTTATATTGTGTTTTGTGGGTGGTGTGAATTATATGTGTGTGTGGGGTGGGTTTTGATCTATATTTTTGGTTGTTTTGGGTGAATCTTTATTTTTTTTGGTGTGGTTTTTGATTATATTTAATTTTTTCATTATAATTTTGTTTTAAATTTTTGGATCTTTTTTATATAAATTAATAGTTTTGTGGGGAATACCAAAATTTTTTTTTTGGTTACAGCAGGAAATAAGCAGGTGTCCGTATTTTAGAATGGACTATTTTCCATTAAAATAAATGTGCACAAAAAGAAAGGGAAAAACTGGTACATGCACATTATACCTGTTTCATAAGTTTTATATGCCCCTTTACTGAAATTTTTTAAATTTTTGACTTTAAATACAAAACAAAAAATTTTAAGTGAATATACTCAACATGGTAAATCAGCCCTTCCCCTTTAATTAAAGGGTTACGTGGGGCCCCCTGTTCACTTACTTAATAAAATTTTGGGCTCGGGCACTTTTTGCTGAGAAAAGCTCTCAGTGGACAGAGTATCCACAGGGCTCTATTCACCTTAGGGAGGCCAAAAGTGTTGCTTTGCTCTGTTTGGTGCGAATTTTTTATTTTTTTTTGTTGCTCCCATATAAAGTGTGGGAACGCTATTTTCGGTGCAAACACTCCACCTGGAGATAGGGTCTTCCCATGAAATTGTAGTGGGGAAATGTTAATCCCAGGTTATCCGGGATCAACATACGTAATAAAAGTCTTGGTTTTTTAATGGGGGACATAAAATTTTTTTTTAGAAAGAAATATTAAAGTTTAAAAGTATTAACCCAAATTTTCTAAAAATTCAGCGATACAATTTTTTAAAAATGACTAAAAATTATGGGGGTATTTTTTTTTAAATCAGTGATAATAGACTGTTAAAAAAAGTTTTAAGGCTCGCCGCCCTTTCCCTCTCCCCACACACACACACACACACACAAAAAACCCCACACACACCCCACACACACACACCCCCCCCCCCCCCCCCGTATATACCCAAGTAAAAACCCGAGGCCCCCTTTACTTTTCCACAAAATCCCCGGAAAGCTTATTTGGTTAGAGTAAAACCCTAGGGGGGAAAAAACCCCAGCGGCTGCGGGTAAATTTTTTAAAAAAAGATCCCCAATAAAATTACATAGGCATTTTAAAATTCCCCCCTTTAGGCAATTTTTAAAGGGTTGGTAAAAGGCAGCTAAAATTCCCCCCATAGGGCAGGTATGGGTTTCTTTATAGGCAGGAAATTCCCCCCAAATTTAGGAAGGTTAAAATAGGGCCAGGAAATTTTGCCCCCAAAAGGCGGGGTTAAAGGCAGGAAAAGGCCCCCTAGGGGGGTTTTGGGAAGGTAAAGGTCCCCCTGGGAAGGGAAAAAGGGGCGGGGTTTTTAAGGCCCCTTTAAGGCAGGGAAATGGCCCCAGGTAATAGGCCCCCCCTGGGCAGGGTATTGGGGGAAAACCCCCTAGGCAGGCTATGGGAGGTATTAGGTCCTTTCCTGGGCAGGTATAGGCAGGGTTTTTAAAACAAAAAAAAAAAAAAAAACCACTTACCTTCGATCCCCCGCAGCTCCGTTTCCCGGGCGCTCTCCTCAGTTCTCCACAAGGGGTGTTTGTCATCAGGCCACGCCCCCGGCCCGGAGTCCATGCCCGCAGTGGTATCTTTTCCCATTTTGCCAGGGCGGTTTCTGGAGGAGTCCCATACAGGGGGAAGATCGCTGACAGCCCCTGGGCCACCCGATTTCCCCGGGACGTGTCAGGAAACTCCCTTGGTTAAAATGCGAAACCCTGAGGAGTCGCAATAACTGAAGCTTTCCCTCCCAAACGCCGGGGGGCCCCCGATTTCCCGACAGTGACTCGAGTAAAAACCCGAGGAGGGAAATTTTTCAGCACTTTTTGGGTTGTGCTAAAAAAACTGGGCTTTGTTTTGAAGTATTGGGTTTTTGAATACAGAAATATGTTTTAAAAAAAATATCTTTATATAATATTTTTAATATATATATATTATATTATAAAAAAATTTTTTTATAAAAAATATATAAAAAATTTTTTAAAAAACACAAATTTTATATAAAAGTGTATAACCCCTTTAATTATTAAATTTATACCCATGATCCCCATTAAAACTTTCATTTTATTTAGAGAAAAAAAATTTAAAAAGGTGTTATTGTAAAATTTTCTCCCTAAAAACCAAAATTAAAATTTTCCCCCCCCGTTGGGGTTGGACAAAACTTGGTTTTCCACAACCCCCCCCACCCCCAAAAATGGGTTCCCTTTTTATATTCATTTAAAAAATTCCCCCCCTTAAAAAAATTTTATCACCCAATTTTTTAAAATCTTTCTTTACTCCAAAAAGGGGGGCCCCCAGTTTGGTAGATTGCAAAAATTGGAAACTGCTGCAATACCCCTTTTCAGTGGCCTTTTTTGGAAAGTATGAAGGGAAGGGGCATACTTTCAACGTCGGGCGGCTTTCTGCCTTCTATACCATTTCTCTGCCGGTCACTTTTTTTATGGGTGTACATTACACGACGAGAAATAAGTTTGTAAAATCTCCCGTTTTTGAACTTTATCTTTTTGGATCATATTGCTCAGTATTCCCGTTTAGAATCAGGTTTGCCCGGTTTTTAAAGGAAGAAAACTGAATTATATAAAACAGCCTGTTTGAAATCTGGATGAAACACTGATTTCACACTGATGCAGTCCTACAGAACATTCAGTCTATTTTATGCACACATGTGAATAGACCCATAGGTTAACATTAATGTAGACTTCACTTTACAGGTCAGATTATTTTACATATTACTGATGAAAAATGCACTCGATTAAAAGTGGCCTAAGTCTGTATATGACAAACTCTGGCAAAGAAAACAAAAAGGGGGCGGGAGGAGGGATTTAAATAAAATTTATCACAATTGTAATTTTGTAATACGTTATTTTGCAATAAAGCTGCTTAAAGAGAACCTCTCATAGGCTATGCTCCCCTTGCTGAGGATATCAGAACCTAGTGACAAACATGCTGTTTCCAGCGCTGTGTTCCTTATTCTGTAAGATGCAGCAGTTTTGGAGCGTTTAAAGGGGTTTTCCAGGACCTACTATTGCTTGGGCGTGAGTAAAAATATAATAATAATAATTCGAGATGGGCGAATTTCTCAAATTCGGTTCGGTCACTTCGCCGAATTTTCCGACAAAATTCGTTTCCCGGGCCAAATTTCTTCGGCACGGGAAACGCGTTTTAAAAACTTTTTTCCGGCTAAAACAAGCCCCCAGGGGTGTGAAAGTTGTTCCCTGGGGGGTTAAATATCAGGGGGGAGTAGGGGTTTTGGGCTTTTATTCAATGTTTTATTTTGATGACCCCCCGATGACTGCCGAAAAACCCTTTGAATCGCTTCCTAAAAAAATTTCCTGGGCACTTAAGGGGGCCAAAAAATGACCAAAAAACAAACGGGAATGTAACCTGATAAAAATCATGGAGGGCAGTTTAAAAAAACAAGCTGAGGGTACGATCCTACCCTAGCAAACAAAGAAAAAACCCGTGGGAGGTTACCCCAGCCCCCCACAGATCGCGCAAAAGTAAGGGGGGCGTCACAAGGGGGAGTCACCTGCGAGGCCACCCGCATCCGGTTTTCCCTCTACCCGGGCCCTGTGTTGACCACACACTAGGTCCCTACACTTTTCCAATGAATCTGACCAAAACCCCCGCCAAGAGTCGTGGGTTTTTCACACACAACCCCTTGTTTTTTGGCCCCGGGGGCAGGTGTTTGGGCTCTACCCGTCCCCCAAAACCCCCCTCTGTCCCCTTCCTTCCCACAGCCAAAAGAACTACTATGTGGGTGTGGCCTTTTGCAAACCAACTATACAGTGAGGAAACCAAAATGTTTTAGGGAAAAGTGGCAGCAAAGGGGGTGGGGAAAATATCCGCTATTTCTTTTCAGAAGCGGGCAAATAGTGATGAGGGAGAGTTGCAATGGGGGGTTTTGTTGCAGGGTCAAAGGATTTTTACACAACACCCTTGAGGGGGACGGGGGTGGGCAGGCAAAAACTAAACGAAGTAGCCGATCCCCAAATGGGAGCCAGGAGAAAGCCGGCGAGGCTGGGACAAATTTTTTTGGTGCCCTAGTTAAAAAAGGCATAAAGTTCCCCCCAAAAGGGAAAATTTTAGTCCACTCCATGCCCCCTTGGCCCCCCTTTTTTCCCCGGGGGGAAGTGGCGCCCTAAAGCGGTCGCCTACCCTCGACTACCCATTGAGGGCCCCGGGGCATTCCGTTTCCTCTACATTAAGTTTTTGGAAAAAGGGAAGGGAAAAAGGGAAAAAAAAGGGTTTGGAACATACAATCTGGGATCCTTGGAAGTAAAAAGTTAATGTTATGGCCCGGGGATGTAAAGTTGGGTGTCATCAGCAAACTGGTGGGGTTTTTAAAGCCATGTGTTTCTATGAGCGACCCAGGGCCAACCGTGTACAAGGGGTTTATTTTATCATAGGGAGAAGAGAGAGCCGGGTTGGGGTCAGGCAGTGGGGGCAGCCCCTAAGTCGGTTTTGGGCCGGGAGTCAGAGGGTTGGGAAACATGGGAGGTTTTGGGGGCCAAACGGCCACGATTTTTAACCCCCCCCACTGTGAGGGCCCAGAAAGTAGGGCACAAGGGGCTCCCCCCGGGGCGGCGGCGGTAAAAATCAAATCCCGTGCGTAACTTTGGGGGGTAAAAAACCTACCGGGGGGGTTTTGCCAAATTTTTTTTCAAACACCCGAGGAGGCCCAACATGGGTATATGTCAATCTGTGGCCAGAAAATAAAAACTGACCGGGACCCCCCGTAGTAAAAAAAAAAAAAAAAAAAAAAAAAAAAAAAAAAAAAAACCCCGGCCCCGCATCAAATCATGCGTGTCACCATACGTGTTTCAGATGTGGTTGCCCCCCTGTCCCAACAGCGGGAGCACCCAGTGGTTAAACCCCCCCATCCAGGGAGTTAAGGGGTTCACCACCTCGCCCAAGGGAAAAATCCCCGTCTATTTCATCATCTATCTGTCCCGATACTCCCGCTCCTCGGCACTCATGGTCCACCCGTGTTCACCGAGACGATTGCCAAAGGGGACAGCAGTATGTTTTCTAGCCCCTCCCTAAGTGGGAGAAGGGTGACCCTTCTCCCCGTCCAAGTTTGGGGGTACTGCCCGTCCTTCCCTTTTCGAAAGGTGGGGCTCTGCACCAATTTAAAAAAAATGGCCAGGAAAACTTGGGATTCATTTAGGGCCCTTGTAAAAGGCAAGGGTAGTGGCTGCTTGGCCACCGCAAACGGTGTAGCGGGGCCCCCCGGGGAGCGGGGTCTAAATAGGTCCTGGTTTTCACCAGAGCCTGCCACAAGGAGGATGGACTTTCTGCGGCGGGGGGTCCTACCAGGTCGCTAACCCCCCGGCCGACTAGTTTTTGGTTGGGAGGAAGGCGCAAACGAGGTACCGAATTGTAAAAAGAAACTCGTTTGCAAAAAGGGCAGGCCAAAAGGGCAGGGCAGGCCCGGGAAAAGAAATTTGAGGTCAGGTAACAAGCAGGGAAAGGGTTTGGGTACACGGGCAGACAGGGGGAAAAAATTTTAAAAGAACAGGAATAAATATATTAACAAAGTGGGAAAAAAATTTTTGGGAAAAAGAGAGAGGCCATTAACGATTTTTTGATGATCCAAGGGGGGACAGGGTGAAATTCCCCCGGGCAAAAGAAGTCACACAGGGGGGAAAAACTCAAACAGGTTGTTAAAGTCTTTTCAGCCCCTGCAAGACTTCAAAATGAGCCAGGAAAATGCAGGGCACACAGGCCCCCCCCAACCCCCCCCCCCCCCCCCCCCTCCCCCAACTTTGGTGGGTAGTGACATTTCCAAACGGGGGAATTTTAGCCTCCATGTTTTGGGAAAGACTCTTGAACAGAGAAAGGGTAATAGGGGGGGGGTTTATTTATGATCCCAGCGGGGTAGGAGTTCAAACCCCCCGTGTAATTTTAATGGCAGTTCATGCGTGACACCTGCCGTTTACTCAGGCCCCTTTTATGCGGACATGGGTTATTTTTTAGTCGCCAGGATTATTATTTAATAAGTCATTCCACGCTTCATGTTGCCCCGGACAGCGGTAGTGGGGTACACTGGGCCCCGCAAAACGGGTGCCAATAAACCACGCCCGGGGGGGGGATCCCAATACGTTTCCCCGGGTTTTTTCCCCGAGCCCCCCCAAAGCGGGATGGACTTCTAAGGGCGGGAGTTACCAAAGGTCGCTACCCTGACTGACTTGCATGCGGTGGAAAAAAAGGATAGAATTTGGGACAGGGAATTTGTCAGGAAAGGGTCGTAGGGCCCAAAAGGCAGGCCAAAAGGTCGGCAGGCGGGCAAAAGGTTTTGAGGGGCAGGTAACGTAGCGAAAGGTCCCGGGGACACCGGGCAGACAGGAAATGAATTTAAAGGAATAAATATAAAAACAGGGGGAAATTTTGACCAGGGGGAAAAATTTAAAGAACAGGAAATTAAAAAAAAAAATAACAGGGGGAAAAAATTTTTGCCAGGGGGAAATTTATAAAAGGAATTAAAAAAATATTAACAGGGGAGATTAAATTTAAATGGGGGAAAACGATGAACATGTAACAGGGGGGGGCCCCCCCTTTTTCCCCCACTCTTTTGCTGCCAAGTACTGGTGAATGCCCTCCCAAAAATTTTTCTCCTCCCCTATAGGGGGCGCTGAGCCCAAACCCCAAAAGTTGATCTCCCGCTGAGGGAAAAAAGGGTGGGACAGAGGGGTTGAGGACAGGTTTAGGGGCCTCACCCGCTCCCGGGCCCCTGCCCCAAAAAAGGGTTTTTGGGCTGACTTTTCCCCCCGATCTTGACTGGGGGTTTTCAGAAAGTCACCTTTGGGGGGAAGTGGTGACCTAGTAAAACCAAACAAGAACCCTTTTGGGGTTTCTGCAACACAAAAGGGCCCCTAGAAAAAAAAGCCGGGTTGTGGCCTACCCGCGTGACCCCTGCTGCGAAAGTCCCCTTTTCTGTGCTGCGACCTGGGCCTGGAATGTTTGTGCCTCTCCACTCGCAGGTGAAAGCCTGCCACCTCTTGTCTGACATACTGTTTGGGTTTTAAAATGTACAGACACTGTTTTATAAAGATATCTTAATGATAAATTTCCCCCTGTATTTTGGAAAATTTCCCAAAAGAACCCAGTAACCAAACTTGGGGAACCCTTTTGGGTTTTAAATTGGGGCCCCCACAAATGGGCAAGGGAAAAAATTTACTTGTATGTTCCGTTTAAAAACTCTGTGTATTTTACTGAATATAAAATCAAAAAAAGGCTTAATTAACCTTCGGATATGAATTATGCTACAGAATTTATTATGTGGCGGTGAAAAAACAAAGTTTCTTTTACTGAGTACAACTACAGAAAAACACTTAGTTAACCCTTGGATGTAAATTGCGCAATAGAATTGAGCAGCCAAAAACTACCAGCTTTGTAGCGTGTTACAATGGCGTGTTTTCTATGCTACACAACAAGAGGAAAAATTGAAATTTAAACCCTTTCGCTGGTGAAGTATTCTACAGGAAAATGTATTTTTTGGCGGTGAAATAATAGGTTTCTTTTAGTCACCACAGCAGCAGAACAACGCTTAATTAACCCCTGGATGTAAATTGCGCAAAAGAATTGAGCAACCGAAAACTACGAGCTTTGTAGCGTGTTACAATGGCGTGTTTTTTACGCTACGCAACAAGAGGAAAACTTGTAATTAACCTTCGCTGGTGAATTATGCTACAGGAAAAATTTATATTTTGGCGGTGAAAAAGACGGTTTATTTCAGGGTGGATTTGATTTAAATCTAACTGATTTAAATCGTGATTTAAATCACTAGTCAGTAAGGCTTGATTTAAATCAGTGATTTAAATCAAAGTTTCTACCTAAACTAGTTCTTGCTATTTTTACATGCAAGTAGATGAAGATTTTTAGAATCACTTTTTATATTACTTTTTTCTCCCCAGTTTAATGGGTTAGTCATTCATATTTGGACACCACTGTTGTGTTGTACTTAGGAAGGAGAAAAATAATCCTGACCTTAACAATTTAAATAGATTTATTCAACTGAAACAATAACAACATTACAGCATAAGTTATTTGCTTAAACAAACATCCATGTTTGTTAACTAATTTGGCTAAACAAAATATATATATATTTTAAGAAACTTAGACTGTCAGCCCAGCCGACACATGAAAAACTTCAATACTACTGTCCCTGCTGTCCTCTGTAGCTCACTTGTCGTCATCTTCATCATCATCTTCTTCTTTGTTCCTATTCATAATCTGGAAAAGAAAAACAAGCTTTCCTGCTTTATTGGGTCCCAACCGATTTCTCAATTTAGAATGAATGAGTCCAAGGAAGAGAATATTCTTTCAACGCCTGCAGAAGAAGCTACTGCTGTTAAAAGTGAAATCATTACTTGAACAGTCTCTAAATCCAAGCGCTTAAGTGACTTCCACCAGTTTACTGGTGTGACCTTCCTTAAAATATCTTCAGCAAACATATATTTCTTGAATGGTTCCCCCTTAGCTCTGAAGTTTATTATAGTTGGCATTAAAGATGGATGATTGCTGGATACCATGTCATAGCTAACTCCTCTTCCTCAGCACTTAGGTTTTGACCCTGATATTGGATATTGACAATATTTGCCAAAAATGAGCTGGAGTCAGTGCTTGTCCATTCGTTTGTTTACTGCTTGTAATTTAATTCTGTCCATGTGTAGTTCTGTTTTTAAGTGTTCACTCAGTTCCTTCCAAATTTTTAACAGCATCCGCAATAAAACAACTATTTTTCTGTATTTTGTTTAAAGCTTGAGAGATGGGTTTCAGGAAGCTCAGCATATGTTCAACATTTCTCTTAAGCCCAATGTTGAGGATTTTGGCCGTGACAGTGCCATCTATTTTATCTCGATTTTCTTCACAAAGTGTCATCAGATAGGCCAGTTTTTGATTTACTGCTCAAAACAGTCCACCACAGAGTTCCATTAACATCTTGTGGGAGCGTTAGCTTGGTTCCACCCATCCTTTTCAGAGCTGCTGCAGCAAAATGATTGTTACGGAAGTATTTAGCAATTTCAACAACATTAGCCTTTATTTCTGGAACACTTAAGTCTTTGGCTCAGAGGTGCAGCAAATGAGCACTGCAACCATATGTTAGCAGCTTTGTATTCCCTCCTGCTCTTTAAATCTCTTCTCATCTTTGGATACGTTTGCAGCATTGTCAGTAACCAAACTGCGTACTAGACATTTGAATTTTTGTTCACATGTCGTTATAGCTTTTACTGCCACTTCTTGTAAAGTATTCTGCTGTGTGTGCATTTCCTGACGTATCAGTTGTTTGTGCAAGGAAGACTTGACCTTCTTCTGTTATACAAGCACATACACTCACCGGCCACTTTATTAGGTACACCTGTCCAACTGCTCGTTAACACTTAATTTCTAATCAGCCAATCACATGGCGGCAACTCAGTGCATTTAGGCATGTAGACATGGTCAAGACAATCTCCTGCAGTTCAAACCGAGCATCAGTATAGGGAAGAAAGGTGATTTGAGTGCCTTTGAACGTGGCATGGTTGTTGGTGCCAGAAGGGCTGGTCTGAGTATTTCAGAAACTGCTGATCTCCTGGGATTTTCACGCACAACCATCTCTAGGGTTTACAGAGAATGGTCCGAAAAGAAAAAACATCCAGTGAGCGGCAGTCCTGTGGGTGGGAAATGCCTCGTTGATGCCAGAGGTCAAAGGAGAATGGGCAGACTGGTTCAAGCTGATAGAAAGGCAACAGTGACTCAAATAGCCACCCGTTACAACCAAGGTAGGCAGAAGAGCATATCTGAACGCACAGTACGGCGAACTTTGAGGCAGATGGGCTACAGCAGCAGAAGACCACACCGGGTGCCACTCCTTTCATCTAAGAACAGGAAACTGAGGCTCCAATTTGCCCAAGCTCATCGAAATTGGACAGTAGAAGATTGGAAAAAACGTTGCCTGGTCTGATGAGTCTCGATTTCTGCTGCGAAATTCAGATGGTAGGGTCAGAATTTGGCGTCAACAACATGAAAGCATGGATCCATCCTGCCTTGTATCAACGGTTCAGGCTGGTGGTGGTGGTGTCATGGTGTGGGGAATATTTTCTTGGCACTCTTTGGGCCCCTTGGTGCCAATTGAGCATCGTTGCAAACGCCACAGCTACTGAGTATTGTTGCGACCATGTCCATCCCTTTATGACCACAATGTACCAACATCTGATGGCTACTTTCAGTAGGATAATGCGCCATGGTCATAAAGCTGGAATCATCTCAGACTGGTTTCTTGAAACATAACAATGAGTTCACTGTACTCAAATGGCCTCCACAGTCACCAGATCCAATCCAATAGAGCATCTTTGGGATGTGGTGGAACGGGAGATTCGCATCATGGATGTGCAGCCGACAAATCTGCGGCAACTGTGTGATGCCATCATGTCAATATGGAATGCTTCCAGCACCTTGTTGAATCTATGCCACGAAGAATTGAGGCAGCTCTGAAGGCAAAAGGGGGGGTCCAAACCCGTTATTTGCATGGTGTACCTAATAAAGGGGCCCGGTGAGTGTACAATAGGATCATTGTGGACATTACTCCCCCCCATAAATTTCTTAGGTTAACAAATTTTACCCTCCAGAGTGTTGCACATTGCTCCATTTCTCTGTCATAAAATTGATCCAGCAGTTTCTCTGCAACATCAGCTCTGCTGGGGGGACTGTATCCTGGTCTCAGTGGACTGAACCATATTAATGAAATGTGGGTTCTCAGTCAGACGGAAAGAAGAGTTTGTTGCATAAATAAACTGGGCAATTTTTTCATAAATCAACTCTTTTTCTAATCTGCTAGTTCTTATCACAAACCTTCTATGGTGGTTCCAGGAGGTAAGGTTTTTTTTTCCTTTTTGGGGGTGATGGTGATATGTGGCTGTGGGTGTTGATGATGATGCTGTGCAAATTTAAAAGCACTATCCTGGTGAAAAAACTCTGAAACTGTAGAAAGGATGATGGTGATCTTGGAGGTGGTATTTTCCCAGAATCCATGAATTCCCTAAAAAAAAAAAAAGTCAATGCTGTTATTTTATTTGTTTATACAATTTTGCTTATTGTACACAAAACACCCCTGCCCAAAGGAATATTTGTTTTTCTTCATCACTGTACCAAATGACAGAAAACATGCAGTAATAATAAGAAATATAATTTTTCTCACACATGACAGTTCAGTCTTTAGAAATAGGATTCAATAAAAATGTTTACCAACCTGAAGATCCTGCTGTTCAGAAGTTTCTTTGGTCTTTCTTCATCACCGCATTTTCTCATGATGTTGCCTCATTCGCGCCACAGGCCTTGCTCTTTTTTGTTGCATCGTTTGCATTTGCACGCATGCCTGCCTTACGATGGCGAAGGAGCTTCATTAAAATATTCCAAACTGGGTCTTCTTACGGCCTGCTGCCATTATAAGGAAAAAATGTAAAAAACCTCGATCGTACACACAAACAGATCCAGACTTGTCTGTCTGTGGCTATGCTGCAGTATTGTGTGCAAAGTTTCACTTTCATTTTCTTGTCTGCTTGCCTTCCTCCTCCTCACACTTAGATTCCATTCTTCTTGTGTTGTGCAGATCTATTCCACTCCAAACAATCAGGGAAAATTTTTGTCTAACTTCTTGGACTTGGCATGAAGGGGTTGATTCTGTATTAAAAGGTTTGTAGAACAATAGGATTTTAAAGGTTTTTTTTTCAACTCTGTTCATGTTGTAACATTTTTGCTGTGAAGAAGAGGTGGGACCTCTGCGGAGTCAAATTCAGTTTGGAGAACTGCGTAAGTAAAGCGAGCGTCTGTGATAATATAGGAGAGAAACTGCCCACTAATCCAATACAGAAACCTCTGGAAGAGCATGGCATTGTGAATGTTACACATATACAGCCTTTATTCTACTGAGTTAAACAACTCAGCTTTATCTCATGATGGAAAAAACCTTTGGATTGGTAAAATATTTTCCTCAAAAGCAGTTTATTGAAAAAAATCCGATTTTAAATCAAAAACGATTTTTTTTTATTTATTTATTTTTTTAAAAAAAACTATTTTTATCCACCCTGGTTTATTTTAGTCACCACAGCAACAGAACAACGCTTAATTAACCCCTGGATGTAAATTTCGCAAAGAATTGAGCAACCGAAAACTTCGAGCTTTGTTGCGTGTTACAATGGCGTGTTTTTACGCTACACAACAAGGAAAAAAATTGTAATTAAACCTTCGTTGTGAATTATGTACAGGAAAAATGTATTTTTTGGCGGTGAAATAAACGGTTTTTTTAGTCACCACAGCAGCAGAACAACGCTTAATTAACCCCTGGATGTAAATTGCGCAAAAGAATTGAGCAGCCAAAAATGAAGTGGTATTTGTATTGTAAAAACGCTGTTTCTTTGAATATCCAAAGGTGAACTAAGCCTGTTCCTGTTGTATTCATCTAATGTGCTGTGAGCAGATAGCATTAAAATGTATATGCAGCTGCACTGGACGCACACTGGACTTCAGATCTAATACCCCACAAAATCAGAAATAGAACGATAAGAGCACCAGTCTCTGAGACAAGCTGAGACACCCCCCCCCCCAAAAAAAAATCGCTGTATAGAAATGAGTTCTTTAGTATCAGCTATCAGAAGCAGCTGCGGCAGCACCTTCCCTAATCAGTACGGTGAGAGCGGTATGAGCTCCCAGCGTCGCGCCCGGACTTGTATAGTGCGGTGACGTCACAGAATCCCGCCGGTCTCTGATTGGCTTCATCTCTGCACATGTCATGTAGGCTATGCCCTTCTTCTTCCCAGACTTCTCTGCCACATGTAACGCCATGTGCTCGCAGCCATTTTATCAATCAAAAGCACACTTCGTTCACGCGAAGTACCCCAAAGTTCGAATTAGTTTTTATGAAATTCTAAACGAATTCCACTTCGTTAGAATCGATTCGCCCATCTCTAATAATAATCTTTATATAGTGCCAACATATTCCGTAGCACTTTACAATTTAGGGGATATAATACAAACAAAAATAATACAGAAAGAGCTACTTACATATCAGACACAAGGTGTGAGGGCCCTGCTCACGAGAGCTGACAATCTATTAGGGTGTATGGGTGAGACGAAGGGTAAGAAGTGCTTGGTTTACAATGGTCCAGCCATGTTACATAAATAGGAGGTGTACATAAAATGTCGGTGAACCTGCCACCCTGACATTCCATATATATCCCGATAAGTGCCTGTGAGTGCCCTAGTATTGGGAGTGACAGAGGTGTGTGATAGCAGGTGGGGGTTAGCAATTAGGGATCTTGGTAGGCCAGAATGAGAAAATGTGTTCTCAAGGCACTCTTAAAACTATGAAGGTCATGAGTGTGCCTGATCGCCGATGGTAGCATGCTACAGAGAATTGGTGCGGCACGTGTAAAATCTTGGAGACGGGCATGGGAGGTTTGGATGATTGAGGATTGTAATCTGATATCAGCAGAGCGGAGAGACCAGTTAGGGTGGTAGACAGAGATGAGGAAGGAAATGTAGGGGGTACAGCTCTGAGGAGAGCCTTCTGGGTGAGTGTGATAAGTTTGTTGTATCCTGTACTGAATGGGCAACCAGTGCAGTGACTGACACAGGGTAGAGGCATCAGTATAGCGGCTGGATAGAAAGACAAGCCTGGCTTCTGCATTCAGGAAGGATTGGAGAGGAGAGAGTTTACAGAGAGGAAGAACTGTAAGCAAGGAGTTATAGTAGTCAAGAGGAGAGAGAATAAAAGCAACAGTGAGGGTTTGCGTTGTTTCCACAGTAAGAAAAGGACGGATTCTGGAGATGTTCTTGAGGTGCAGGTGACAGGAGCAGGCAAGGGATTGTACAGATCGGAATCTAGTATAACCCCAATACAGTGGGCCTGTTGCCTAGGGTTTATGGTGGTACCAAACACTGAGACAGAAATAGCAGATTGGGGTTGGTTAGAAGATGGCGGAAAGACCAATAGTTCGGTTTTAGTGAGATTTAGTTTCAGATGGAGAGAGGACATTATGTCCGAGACAGCAGACAGTCACTGGTGTTTTGTAGCAGGACAGGAGTGATGTCTCCGGAGGAGGTATATAGTTGAGTGTCATCAGCATAGAGGTGGTACTGGAAGCCAAATCTGCTGATGGTTTGTCCAACGGGGGCTGTGTAGAGTGAAAAGAGGAGAGGTCCAAGAAACAATTCCTGAGGAACCTTAACAGGAAGAGGAGAGGAGGTAGAACCTGCAAATGAGACACTGAAGGAGCGGTCAGAGAGGTAAGATGAGAACCAAGAGAGAGCGGTGTCCTGAAGGCCAATGATGCTGAGCATACTGAGGTGGTGATCACCGTGTCAAACATTGCAGAGAGATCCAGAAGAAGCAACAATGAGTAGTTTCCCTGTGATTTAGCCATGAGGAGATCATTAGAGACTTTAGCTAGAGCAGTTTCTGTGGAGTGTAGGGTGCGGAAATTTGACTGTAGCGGATCGAGAAGAAAGTTAGCAGAGAGATAGCGGATTAGGTGAGAGTAGACCAAGCGTTATGGTAGTTTGGAGATGAAAGGAAGGTTAGAGACTGGTCGATGGGTCCAGAGTGGGCTTTTTTAGTAAAGGGGTTATAGCAGCCTGTTTAAAGGAGGATGGAAAGATCCCAGTGGAGAGAAAGTTTGAAGATTGCAGTTAGGTGAGAAGGGACAGCTGGAGAAATAGACTGGACAAGGTGGGAGGGAATGGGCTCACTAGAGCAGGTGGTGGGGCGACCAGACAAGAGAAGCCTGGATACTTCTTCTTCTGTTGTCGGGTCAAGAGCTGAGAGCAGACTAGAGGACGTGCGGGGAGGGACAGGATGGGTATTACTTGGGGATTGAGAGGCAGTGTTTTGCCGGGTATTGTTGATTTTGTCTTTGAAGTGAGTGGCCAGGTCTTCAGCACAGAGGTCAGTGACCGGGGCCTGAGCTTTAGGCCTAAGGAGGGAGTGGAAAGTATCAAACAAAACTTGGCGTTTTGGGTTATTGTGTAATGTTGAGATGAGGGAGGTGAAAAATTCTTGTTTGATGCGGTGAAGGGTGGTGTGGTAAGTCCTGAGCATGAATTTGTAGTGGAGACAGTCTGCAGGTAGCTTTGACTTTCTCTACAGACATTCAACACACCTGGAACATCACTGCAGAAAGCGAGTCTGAGGTGTTTGCCAAGACTACCGGCGTCTGACTCTGGTGGTGCGGTGTATAAGTGGTGCCAATATGTCCAGGGTGGTCGAGAGCGTTTCATTGTATTGTTTGACAGCCATGTCAGGACTGGAGAGGGAGGAGATTGGCGCAATCAGGACTATATGGTGTCTGAGTTCGAGTGTCATGGAGTAGAGATTTTGGAATGTGTGATGGGAAGGTGAGTCCAGAGAAAGTTGAGAATTATTGATAGTGAAGGTGATACGGTTGTGGTCAGAGATTACATAAGGAGAATTAATGAGGTTGGAAATGGATAAGAGACTAATAGAAGACCAAATCAAGAGAGTGTCCATCCTTGTGGGTGGGAGAGTCTGTAAATTGCAAGAGGCCAAGAGAAGATGTTAAAGGAACTGAGAGACAGATGGAGACATGGGGTTACCAATGGGGATGTTGAAATCAAACTCTGAGTATGGGTATTTCGGTAGAGAGGAATGGTGAGCCCCCGGCGCAAAATGGTCCCAAAAAAGGGGCGTGGCCGGGGGGTCTGTAACAAACCGGACTCTGAAAAAAAATG